>CALNHX010005766.1:0-101126 GCA_940337035.1 Agriotes lineatus
CTATGCTTTCAAAAATCCACGACTACCCAGAAAAAGACATATCCATAACGAGTTTTCCATAAATATTTGGTGTGGGATTATCGACAATTTCTTGATCGGCCCATTTCAACTTCTGCAGAGACTTAATAGAGAACAATATTTGTAGTTTTTACTAACCGATCAAAATTAAAATGGTAGTTTCAGATGGTGACAAAACATACTTGGTAACTTGGCAATTTATTAGTTACCTACTACTGTGAAAATTGTTTATTTTACATTTTCTCCCTAGCGAGAGTAAGTGGCACATTACTGCCTTTTTTGAGATAGTAAAATAGAGCTTTAGAAGTAGCTATTACAAAAATAAAACTGTCCTACACAAATAATCTTGTAGACATTTTTTTTACAATTGAAAGTTTTTGAAAAATTCGATTCACATGCAGAAGACAGCGGAAAGGATTCTTACAAGATTTCTTTCTCAAGGGAAGAATGATTTTAAAATTATAATTATTAAAAATTGTTACATTTATTTATTAAATAATATCTATGTAAAATCATAATCGTTATTAATGTAAATAATTATTCTCGATAGTGTAATTATAGTACTGTATAATCTATTTGATTAGGAATCATTTAAAATCTGTGTAGCTCCAGACGTTAGAAGTATTAAAAAATAATGACATCATTATTTGCACAAAAAAATAGGTGCTTTAAATGATCTAGTTACCTCAGCCAATGATACCTACACTCCAGTAGCGTGTGAAGTGCCTTTCGTATGGTATGATTAATTCCGTAGTGTTAGGTCTGACTGAACAGAGTTTTGACAGATTTTAAGTTATCCCTAATCAAACGGATCACCCGGTGACACTTTTCAGGTCGAAAATGCTGTTTGGGAAATGGAGGCCTGTAAGACTGAGGTTTCCTAAGCATTCCAGAACAGAAACGTCACTTACAATTTGCGGTTAGTACAAAATTTTATGCAATACCTGTAAAAATCAAAGGCATGTCCTGTCAAAATGTTATTTTGATATTTTAATAAATTAGGTAGCCTATACTAAATTTCAAATAAGCATGGCGTACTTGGAACTAAGGAGCTATCATAATTATGGCCGTGATTGGTAGAAACAAAGTTATCATTACTACTACCTAGTGCAAAACTAAATTTATATTTGGAGCGCCACCTACTGCACTGCTATTTGAAATTTAGTATAAGTACATAATTTAGTACTTGAAAAATAAAGAAAGCAAATAATAAGCAATCTAGTTGTTATGAATAAGTTTGTGTTGTCAGAACTTATTAACTGTCTCTCTTGACAATGCGTTTTCAGGATGAATAGAAAATAATACTTCCTGTTCCTCGAATCAAATCATCGCATAGAAAGTGTCTATAGTGTTTCCTAGCAATGATCGTTACATACATGTAACATTTTCTAAGCGTCCAACTGATATAAAAAAGCCAACTTTCTGTTAGCGAGTAGGAGAAAGCATTTGTACATTTCTGAAAATTTTATAGCAATTATTTTGAAAATGTGTTGTTCACGCTGCATAGGCAGTTCTTAATATCGTTAAAATGCTGAATTCATAGTGGCAAAGAAAATCACTTTTTTAGAGTTCTCGACATTCAGACTTATAATTTTTTCAAAATCTCAATTTTAATTTTCTAGCAAAAAGATAATTCTCTTTATATACTATTACAATACTAGTAAATAAGGAAAAGCAAAAATGAATTATGTATTTCATGGTAAAAAGATATCTTGATTGTAAGGTGGTTTTATAATGTTATACCTATAAAAGTGTCAAACTACTTGAAATTTGATTTAAAAAAATTATATTGTGCCTATATTATCTATATTATTGAAATAACCAACGGCAATCTGAACTAAACGTTTTATTTAAATAAATATTACACACTGTATGTACATAAGCGAAAGAACATAGCAACGATAGCAACCGTACCCTTACGAGGACCGCGTTCAAGTGAACAAGTTCTACGCACAACTAAAAAAGTCACTAACAACTAGAACCTTAGAAAGTTAATTCCACTAGATTTTGAATTATATCTTAACACTTCCTTCCAAAATATAGTTAGCCTAAAACAATTACACCAAGCAGAGCTCGTAATTTTGAAAACCTTACTCGAGCTAATGGTTTAGTCAAAACATCAGCAGCTTGATCGTCACCTTGTATATGCTCAACCCTAAGTTCACATGCACTAAATTTCTCACGTATAAAATGAAATTTTACATCAATATGTTTAGAACGCTTATGAAATTCAGGGTTTTTGACAAGTTTGATGGCACTCGCATTGTCTACAAAAAGTGTCGGAGTGTGAATTACTTCGGATACTTCTGAGAGGAGCCGCTTCAGCCAGATGATTTCTTTTACAGCTTCACTAGCAGCTATGTACTCCGCTTCCATAGTTGATAGGACCACACATTTTTGCTTTTGGCTTGACCAGCTGATTGCACTACCATTGTACTTGCAAATCATACCACTTCTTGAACGTCTGGTTTTGACATCCCCAGCGTAGTCTGCATCACTGTATGCTTCCAGTACACCGATTTTGTGGTTCGCCTGGTACAGCAACCCAAATTTCATTGTTCCTTTCAGATACCTGAAGATCCTTTTCACTGCTCCCCAATTCAAAGCTCTGGGATGGGCCAATGCTTCCGATACCTTGCTAACTGCATACATAATGTCAGGTCTGGTGGCAACGGCTAAGTACATCAGACTGCCCACAGCTTCACGATACGGAACGTCAGCCTCCAGCAGCAAATCATGGTCTTCATCAGTAGTACCATTTTCAGAGGGCGTCCCCACTGCATTTGACTCGTCCATCCGAAACCGCTCCAGAATCCTCCTGACATAGGCATGTTGTCCTATAAAAATAGAATTATTATTTAGCCTAACAATTTGTATGCCAACAAAACAGTTCATTTGACCAAAAGTTATTTTAAACTGGTTTTTCAGTTCACACAGAAAATGTTCCAAGTCTGAATTTTTCGAACTAGCTACAAGGCCATCGTCCACATACAATGCAATAATGATTTTAGATTCCCCTGTCTTTTTAATGAAGAAACACGGATCAGCAACACTTTGATTAAACTGTAATTTATTTAAAAAGTCCACGAAGCGCTTGTTCCAACACCTGGGGGCCTGCTTTAGTCCATACAAGCTTCGGTTGAGCTTGCAAACACGACCGCTTCCATCATTGAATCCCTCCGGTTGGCTCATATAAACATCTTCCTGAAGTGTTCCTTACAGGAACGCCGTCTTCACATCAAACTGCAAAAGTTGTAGGCCTTCCGAAGCTGCAACACTCAGTACAGATAGCACGGTATCAAAACGTACCACAGGGCTGAAAGTTTCTTCATAATCCTGCCCTGCTTTCTGAGCAAAGCCATTTGCAACTAGTCTTGCTTTGTAGCGGTCAACGGATCCATCCGCTTGAAATTTAACACGAAGCACCCATCGACAGCCAATTACCTTTTGATTTGGCAGTGTCTCCACTAACTCCCACGTGTTATTTTCTTTTAATGAAGCCAGCTCCTGATTCATCGCAGCTTTCCATTGATCTGCTTCGCTGCTCTGCATAGCTGCACCATACGAGCTCGGAGTCGAACACTCTGCAAAATAGACATAATCACGCAAATAGGATGGTTTGTTGATTTTCCGGCGCCCTATTCTTTTCTCCGCTGGTCCATCTGCTTCGTCACTTGACAATGTTTGAACGGCTTCCTCCAGGGCAGTGGCTTCCTTTACGACAACAGCTTCCTCCAACTCCCTGACTTCGGACAAAGGCAAAACTTGGAGCTCTTGTTTTTCTTCATCTTTTACAAGTGACACATGAAGTTTCCTTTTCAAAGGAGTTTCATCCTTGAAGATGACGTCGCGACTGAGAACAACTTTATTTTGTTCTTCTATCCACACTCGATAGCCATCTTTATCGCCACAATAGCCAACAAGTTGTCCAAGAACACCTTTTTTATCCCATTTCTGTCGTTTTTGTTTTGGTATATGTACAAAACACCGCGTACCAAAGATTCCCATATGATTGAACGTCGTACTGCTTTTACCATACCATAGTTCACTAGGCGATTTCCCCTCGACAGATGTTGGACCAGTACGATTAAGTACATGTGCTACTGTATTCACAGCTTCGGCCCATAACTTTATTGGCAAGTCTTTTGCATGGATCATTGAACGTGCACATTCCACTAACGTACGGTTTTCTCATTCTGCAGCTCCGTTCTGCTCGGGTGTGTATGGCATCGACACTCAAAAGTTAATTCCACTTGATTTTAGAATACCGCTTACAGTCACATTATCAAATTCTTTTCCACCGTCGCTTAATAATTCTTTTATTGAATGCCCAGCTGTCTTTGCTTCGTTTACAAAAGTTTTTAAGCATTCCGCAACTTCAGCTTTTGATTTTAAAAAGAACACACGCCTAAACTTTGTGTAATCATCTTTAAAACACAGAAAATACCTCGCACCACCTGGTGATAATTCCTGCATGGGCCCGCAGACATCGGCACTAATTTGTTCACCTGGTGCAGTCGATCTATTTCCCCGGCTTCTGAAGCTTCCACGATGTTGCTTTCCGAGCCCACAGCCATCACAGAATTCTTTTTCTGCTGTGACACTGATTCCCTGCTGCTGCAGTAACTTTTGAACGTGTCTTTTGTTTTGATGACACAGCCTTTCATGCCACAATTGCACAGTTTCGGTGGCCGATGCAACAAACACCTCAGCCGATGCCTCTGCTTTACACACGAGTAATTTTAAAATATAAAGTCCCCTCGAAGTTCTATTTCCCACTAATCGCACTATACCCCCTTTCACAAACGTACAGCCATCACGATCAGCCTTAAATTCAAAGCCCTTGTCCATTGTTTTCCCGATTGAAAACAAGTTGCGTCCAATTTTTGGAACGTACCACACGTCTTGCAAATGATTCCTATGCCAGACACCGTTCACCTTCATTTCCACGTTGATGGTACCTTGTCCGTACGCATGAATCACTTCACCGTTCCCCATTTGAACTTCCCGCGGAATTTCAAAAAGTTGGTACGATATGAAGTAGTTCTTATTGTGCGTCATATGCGCTGACGTACCCGAATCCGCAAGCCACTGTTCGCTGTCTGTCACATCTTCGATGCACACGAATGCTTCGCCCGATGGCGCCACTTGCCTTTTTGAATTCGATGCACTTCCGGTACTCTTGTTTGGGCAATTTTTCGCAAAATGTCCTCCTTTATGACACTTGAAGCACTTCCGCTTGTCTCTGTCGAATTTTCCATTAGCCGTCTTAGTCTTGGTAGCTACCAAGGCCGATGAATCACTTTGTTTTTCAGGTAACCTCATTTCAATGAGACGGAGTCTTTCGGTTAATTTATTTACCGTTCGATCTGCCAGTGGCACAGACTCCCACACACTTTTAAACTCGAAATATTCACCTGGCAGCGTTGACATGATTCGACTCATTAGCAACAAGTCTGGCAGCTCGGTATTAACCAATCTCTTCAGCTCGTCATTGAGCTCGCGAAAATTACGCTCAAGCCGAGCCACATGCGCGGCAATTTCTTCAGAAGGATCTTTATCGCTGCTGAAAAAACTCTCCATCAGCCGATCTACTCGTTGTCCGGAACTCTGCTCGTAAACTGAGAGCAATTTCTTCCAAACAGCTTCCGCAGTGTCACACGATGCCGTTAAATCGACGTTGGCGTCGTTGAGGCTGCTTACTATAATTAGTTGGGCCAAAGCGTCACATTTATTGAAAATTTTTACCTCCGACTCGAACGCTCTTTTCTGTTCCTCAGTTGCTTCTTGACCCGGTTTTGTAGGCACGATCCGGTTACCACAGGCGATGTCCAGGACATCGTGATGACGCAAAAGCAGTTCCATTTGCCTTCGCCACTTGCTCCAATTACTGGCACCTTCCAATTTTTCTGGTTGCGTCTTGAAATCCATTGTTTGAATTTTATAAAAGTTCACGCAAACCAAACACTGGAAAGTTTTAGTTTTTCGGGACCACGTGGTACCGTTCACGTTTACGCTATTTGCACGTTTTATCGAAATCTTAATACACAGTTACGAACATGCTGGGGCCATAACCTATTGAAATAACCAACGACAATCTGAACTAAACGTTTTATTTAAATAAATATTACACACTGTATGTACATAAGCGAAAGAACATAGCAACGATAGCAACCGTACCCTTACGAGGACCGCGTTCAAGTGAACAAGTTCTACGCACAACTAAAAAAGTCACTAACAACTAGAACCTTAGAAAGTTAATTCCACTAGATTTTGAATTATATCTTAACATATATGTATCAACGTTTAATTTTTTCAAACAATTATTGTGTTATGTTGGGTTAAACGTTTGAAATGTTTTTCAATTTATTATAAAAAATAATAGACTTTTTTTATAAATTTAACGATTTAGCGTTCGCTGTAAGTATGTTGGTAGTCATTAAAGTAAACAAAGTTCATGACCAATTCACAATGTAGCAGTGCTTACTGCATTATTTGTTTACTATGTTATGTGAAATTATAATGAATACAAACTATTGTATGAAACAAATTTTTCTCAGATCAATTGTTTACAAGTTATGACAGAGGAAAGCGCAACGTTTTTTTGCAATGTGCAAACATTTTAAATTTTCCCTAGTAATTTCAAAGATTATTGTTTGTTATTGTTAGTTATATCATTATATAGTAGGTGTATATAATATAATATGTCATTAATACATTGTACTATATATCTTTCAGAATCACAAATGGAGTGAACAGGGTATACCCGATTTCCTTTAATTGATTAACTATTTTGACTTAAATAAATATTTAAAGGTTAACTTTACTTGTCTTCTTTCACATTTTCGTAGCATAATTACTGTACAGTCTATAAAGCATGTTGTTCTACAAGTCCAGTTATATATATTAAATAGCTCTACAGGCCAGAAGGCCCTGGGCTTGTTTAATAATATCCCTCCACCTCCTCCTGTCCATGGCTACTTCTTCCCAGTTGCGAACTCCAATTTCCCTTAGATCTGCTACCACTGCCTCCATCCACTTCCTTTTCGGCCTTCCTCTTCTCTTCTTTCTCTTCACTCTGTGCTCCATGACTTGTCTTGTTGCTCTCTCCTCTCCCAGCCTTCTTACATGGCCCAACCAACGTATCCTTAGGCCTTTAATTATCCCTACTATAGATGGTTGTCCATACAGGTCCATCACCTCTTCATTCGTTCTCCTTTCCCATCTGTCTCCTACTTTCTTGCCTTTGAATATCCTTCTCAGCACTTTTCGTTCCCATATTTCCAACGTTTTTTGCTCCGTTTTGGAAAGAGACCACATCTCACTCCCGTAAGTAACTGTTGGTCGCACTACTGTTTTATAAAGTCTAATCTTAGCATTTCGCGATACACTATTAGATTTAAAAAAATATAACAGAGATCCCGCACTTTTATTACCTTTCAATATTCTTTCACCTATTTCCTTTTCATCTCCGCCCCTGTTTGATAGCTTCACTCCTAAATAGGTAAAATCCCCAGCTCCTTCGATTTCGTTCACCTTGTCATCTTCCGATTTGAATATTAAATTTCTGCTCTCTTCTGTTCCCTTTCCCTCTTGCACTTCCATGTACTTAGTCTTCTCCATGTTAATTCTTAGACCATACTCCTTTGCAACTTTATCTAATTTCTGTAGCATTTTTATTATTTCATACTTGCTTCTGGCTACTAAAGCTACGTCGTCGGCAAAAGCTACTATTTGATGTCTATGGTGGTATAAAGTTCCGTTTGTGTGGAATTCACACTTTCTTACAATCTGTTCCAACAGTAAATTAAATAAATCTGTGGACAAAGGGTCTCCTTGTCTCAGTCCCTGGTGAACTCTAAAATTCTGTGAATTGGTCCCGTTAATCCTTACTTTATTGTTCGTTTCTTGTAATGTCATCTTTATTAGTCTTATTAACTTTGCGGGTATTCCTAAATTTACCAGTGCGTTATAACAGGTTGCTCCTATATACCGTATCATACGCTCTCCTAAAATCTATAAACACCAAATGCAACGGTAGGTTGTACTCGTAGCTATTTGATATTAGCTGTTTAATCACAAAAATTTGGTCATTTACCGACCTATTTGACCGAAACCCACACTGGTAATCCCCTATCAAGTTTTCTGCTGTTTTCGATAACTTTCGACGTAAACAATTTCCGAACACTTTGTAAACTACGTCCAACAATGCAATTCCTCGATAGTTTTCACACCGGGTTATGTCTCCCTTCTTATGTATTGGACACAGTATTGCCTGTGACCAATCTTTTGGCATTTGTTCCGCCTTCCATATCCTCTCTATCAATTTGTACAGCTTTTTGTGCAAAACCTCACCACCTAGCTTTAGCAATTCTGCAGCCACTCCATTCTCTCCCGGACTCTTATTATTTTTCAGGTGATTTATCTCTTTCTTGACTTCCTCTTGTGTGGGTATTTGTGTTATCTCCTCCTCCTGTTCTTCTCTTTCATTTCCCACCATATTAGTTTCTCCATCCTTGTCCCCTAAAATGTCTCTAAAATACTCAACCCATCTGTTCAGACATCCTTCTGTGTCTCCCACCACGTTTCCTTCTTTATCTCTGCAAAAGAGCGGCCTTGCTTTTTTCCTTGTTTTCCCTTTCTTTGCTTCTTGGTAAAAATTTCGAATATCCTTCATAATGAAGTTTTCCTCCAACTTTTGTATTTCTTCTTCCATTCTCTTTCTTTTTTTTTCTCTACATACTCTTTTTGCTTCCCTTCTGGTACCCTCATATCTTCTCTTATTCTCGGTGGTGTTTCTTCTCATCATCTCCATCCTGGCTTTGTTTCTTATCTCGATGGCTTTTACACATTCCCCATCGAACCAATCGGCTCGCTTTCTCTTATAGTCTCGGTCTGTCATAAACTCTGCCTCCTCCTTTATTGCTTTTTCTATATTTTTCCAATATGCTTCTATGCTCTCATTCTCATTAATATTTCGTAGGCTCTCTTCTAACCCCTTTCTGTACTTCTCAATGCATTCTTCGGTTTTCAGTTTGCTCTTGTTATATGTTATCCTTTTCTCGCTTGTCACCGTCTTTAAAGTTGGTTTTATTTGTTCCATTTTTAACCGGACTAAGAAGTGGTCAGTGTCAGCGTCTGCCCCTCGGTAGCTTCTTACGTCTTTAATAGCATTAATATGTTGTGCTTCTACCACCACATGATCAATCTGGTTGACGGTCCTCCCATCTGGAGATGTCCAGGTTCCAAGGTGTATGTTTTTATGTTTGAAGATAGTTGAGGCAATTATCATATTTCTTTCTGTGGCAAAATCTATTACCATTTTCCAGTTTTCATTGCTTTTGGTATGTTTGCTATACTGACCTATGACTGGTTTATATAACGGCTCTTTTCCAATTTTAGCATTGCAGTCCCCTAAAAGGATTTTTATATCATACTTGGGTATATCTTCATACAAATTCTCCACCTCTTCGTAGTAAGCACTTTTTTGTTCTTGATCTTTTTCTTCGGAGGGAGCATGTACATCAATTATACTTATATTTCTGAATTTTCCCTTCAATCTTATACTACATAGTCGGTCCGACACCGGCTGGAACTTCATAACCAACTGCTTCAAACTATTTTTTACCATAAAACCCGTTCCAAACATCCGTTGCACTCCCACTCTTAAAGTATATAAACTCTCCCATATCCTCTATTCCTATTCCGCTTTGCTTTGTCTCCTGTAACGCTATAATATCTATTTTGTATCTCCGCAGTTCTTCCATTAAATTTTTCATTGCTCCTTGGACATAGGTTCCTCTTACATTCCATGTTCCTATTATAATGTTGTTCTTCATTTTATCCCTCCTTTTCGCAGTCCTTTTTAATGCCTCTGTCGTCGTATTTATCTTCTGTCCGGCTTGTGCTTCACCTATTCGTTTTTTGGAGTGCTACCAGTCCATTTTTCTAACTTTTCTGATATCGGGTTCCACTTCCACCAAGTGTTGTTAATGCTTATTTTTTGGTATGCCACTCTAACAGTATGCCCCTTCCCTTTCTCCTCTTTTGCCATATCTCGTAAATCCTTCTGTATTTTTGCTTCCTTCCTGGTTAAATCATGGTCGATAAAATAGTGGGTTCCTCTCAGCTGATTTTTTGCCTTCATTATCTTTTCTTTTCCCACCCAGCTATCTAGTTGCACAATTGCCGTTGGTAACATTCCCTCTTTCACTTTTATTTTCTGCACATCCTTAACGTCTACCTCTACCTTTAGTGTATCAAAAATGAATTTCTTGACCTCATTTATTTCTTCCTTCTCCTTCAAATCATATCCTTTAATTATTATATTATTTTTCTTCCTTAGTTTCTCCATACCTTCCATTTTATCTTCAAGAAACTTTATTCTCTCCATCATTCTATTATTTTCTTCTTTTAATTGGCGTATTTCCTCTTGATAGTCTTTTTGGTCTACTCGAATGGCCTTCACCTCGGTCATTAATTCCTTAATCATCTCCATTATTTCTTCAAGACCTTTACTTTTACCTGGAGATTTTCTTACGCCTTTGTTCCTCTTTCCCGATTCGCTCTCCTCATCAGAATCTTCCCACCTTTTCCTTTTACTCTCGTCCGTGGATGATTCATCTGTTTTATTTAGTTTAGAGGTTCGTTGTAGCGACATTTTGGCACTTAATACAGTCCGCTTGCAATTTACTTTCTGAGGTTACCTCGTATGTATCGTTTCAATTGCGTTCGCTTCCCAAGGTCGCGCGCGATCAGCTGTGCTTCATCGCCGTGAACGATCGCTAAATTGCCTTTTTACTCTTGAATCGCAGATGTCGCCTTTACTATTTCTTAACTAGCTTTCTCTACTTACTTCACGCTTCTCGTTTATACAACTTCTCGATTTAATTCCTTAAATTTACCTCTTAAATACACTCTTTTTCACTCTGTGTAACGGAGTCGCGCTAGGCGGTTATCGCGTTGACACCAAATTCTACCATTCTTCAAAATGGTGCATCTTGTAAAGGACAAACTCAGTTTCAGAGCAAAGTAGTGTTCACAAACTTCTTTTATCTTTATGATGCTACATAAAAATTTAACTTGTTAGCGGACCTACCAGTTAAACTGTTGTTTACATGGTTTTGAGTGCTATTATTATCCACCGTAAAACTCAAAGGCGTTAGCGAGTGAATATCTTGTACACCCCCTCATCGAGTGAGGTTATCAAGTTTTGACTGTTGAGGTTATGTTTTCTAATTTGTGTTTATTTATACAATTACTTCTTTTCTACATTTTGTAGCATCTTGAGACCAAAAAGACTATCTCTGGCACCATGTAACACGAGTTAAATGTATTTTATCAGAATTTCTCTCAATGACGAGTTCAAGTACCTCTCTAAAGGATAGCGCTATACGTAATTCACGCATTGAGAGTGACAGAAATAGATGGTACGTCTTGTTCAACTATAGCAACGGCACGCCGTATCTTGTACTTATATATCTATGCAGTAGATATAGGAGTACCGCCATTCTTTGATCCCTGAAAATGCCGTCATCGCCTCCATTTTTGTTCCCATCAGCAGTAACTGATTGAGTTATGTCTAAAATTTTTCTTGAAATTGGCAAGACTGTAAGTCTATGTCAAATTATAGGTTAGCAAGTTATGTTTTGCGTCAGTCTGTGTCAGATAACAAACAAAACCTAACCTGCTAATCTCGAATTTGACGTAGACTTACAGTCTTGCCAATTTTAAGTAAAATTTCGGATTGCCGATAAATGTCACATTGACGGAATTGTGTTACTAACCTCAAAGTTACGCATATGACAGCGGAACAAACATGGCGGACGTGGCGGTACTCTCCTATATCTACTGACTCTGTTCCCTATGTGCAGGCCATAGTATTTAATTTAGTTGGCTGTGCTCATAGTTGTAACAAATTCAGTGGAACTTAGGTTATTTGTTCTTATTAAGTTTCTAGTACCTAGATATACAGGGTTTTCAAAGTTAAGTCAGCACTATTGCTAACGTCGTTATTATTCGAGCTACAAAGTCAGTTAAATGGGCAAACTAGTAGTTTTTTTTTGCCAATTACGATGGTGAAAACGGAATCAAAATCAAACAACGCCAAAGAATATATCTTGTGTAAACAGAAATGATTATTTGATAATCAATAACTCGCTAGTTGCATTATATATGATAATACGTACTATGCTTGTTTTATTGTTAATTACATAAAACAGTTATTGGTAAGATATAGAAAAACCATCTACTACGCTGTAACAGAACAAAGTCGGCATTTTTTAAATAGTTTGGTAGGAATTTAAATTCACAAACGGTGATCACACTGATTCTAGAACACACTCTGCACACTCGTAAATCTACGAATTAACATATTATAGTGCACGTACATTTTCATAAACTAACATAAATAAAGAATGATCGACGCTGAGTCTGTCTTCAAATAGTCAGTGCTACAGTCGTTCAAATAGTTTTACTTTTTGGTGTTTTTATAAAAAAAAAAAATTAAGTGGGAGTCGGAGTCAGGTAATTTATACGGACTCCGACTCCGACTCCACCCAAAAAGTTCCGACTCCTCGACTCCGGCTCTACAGCTCTGGTATTTTATCTTGTTTTTTCTCGGGCTGCACTATAGAAAGCTTTGATCAGGTCACACTTGTGTTTTATCGAGTATGGCACAAAGAACTCATAAACAAGTTGGAACAAATACTACCAAAGCAGTACCTATGTACAAATACTCGAATTCTATGTATCAGATAGACTCTTCAGAGTGAAACAAGAAAAACAATACTCGGAATTCAAGCAGATCAAAGCAGGAGTAGCTCAAGGTAGTGTGCTTGAGCGTGTCTTGTACCTCTTGTTTATTTATGACAATCCAGAAATGGACAATATCAAAACCGCCACTTTTGCTGACGATACTGCTCTACTAGCAGTAGGAGAAAGTGTGGAAGAAGCTATTTAAAAATTACAATGTGCCACTGATAAATTCAGCACATGGACCAAACAGTGAAAAATAAAGTTGAACGAATTAAAATCAGTGAACATAAACTTTACCAACAAGAACACCCAGAATAATGTACCTATTACAATAAATGGAACACAGGTGCTATATAGTAACACATTAAAAAGAAAAGAGCTCGATATAAAATTGTCAATAAGCTTGCTGTTTTTCCAACATTTAAAAATGTATTTTGTTATCAAATACAGCAGTTTTCTTTTGTTTTGAATCCTAATACATTAATATGTATTATATCTTTTTACTTCCTTTTACTATAAAGGAAGTATTGGATTCACCCCAAAAATTCGAAATTGAGTTTTCAACGGATCTTCACGTTTTAGAGTCCCCTGATCCCAAAAAACATATTTTTTTTCATTGGTCTGTCTGTGTGTGTGTGTGTCTGTGTGTCTGTCTGTGAACAGAATATCTCAAAAACGAAAAGAGGTATGGCGTTGAAACTTCATATATAAGTTTTGTGTACTATGTAGATGAGACAGCAAGCTTTTGAAGAAAATCGCATAACCGGAAGTAGGTGTTTACTCTTGTGATTTTTCAGTTTTTTTCGATTTTTTCAAAACGGCTCTAACGATTTTTTTTAAACTTTACATTTTTATTACATTTTTAATGTGTATTGATGTGAGATAGGTGATTTTCCAGTTGAATACTTTTAAAGTGGGTTTCTCTTGTTTTTGTTTCTATTTTTTTTATTAACTCCTATTTTAAATAAAACACCCGGTATATTATTACATTTTTGAATTCACCTTAAAATTCTAGAGAAAATTTGTCTCTTGAACTAATGCTCTATTTTGTACCGTTTTTGTAGAATCTGTAATTTTTGAAAATTTTTGACAAATGGTTAAAAATTAAAAATGAAATTTTTGACTAATTATAAGATCACTGTAAAAGGAAGTTGTGTGAGTGTATCACACCAGATTTTTTTGTTTTAGTTTTTCAGAACAAATATCTTGTTTTACCGCTCCTAAGAGTCTTAACGAGTTTTGCAATATTCTTCGTTGCTGTTTTTGGCCATTCATTGTTTTATGTCGTATCTACAACTTTTTCATTTGTAATTCATGAGGTGTAACTTGTAATTCAGATAAATAAATCGTAATTCAGAAAGGGGCAAATGTAATTCAGATTAGTAAAATGTAATTCAGAGAGTGTCAATTGATAATCAGACAGCATAAATTGTAATCAGAAACGAAGGGTAGGCCATTATGTACAATTACTAGTGCCTGGATAGATTTAATGATTACACAATAAATTTACAAAACTGCAGGGGGTGGTCCTACCCAAACTTTGAATTAAAGAATATAAAACATGTAAACGTACAACAGTTTTATAAAACTTGAATATCCCTAAAGATAATTGAAGAATTGGCTGACACATTTCCACCTGTGCAGTTGACCAGGTGAAGCGTGACTATCATTGTATAGTATTAGAGCCACCAGGCCATACTTGATGCACTTCACCACATGTATAGTTATGCCGACTTTTTAAACTAAGACAATAATTACGAGGCGTGCGAGTGTAAGGTTGCCATATTTAAAAATCACAATTTTGGGACAAAGATCAGAAAAGGGCAGGGTAGGGGGGGGTCTTGTGAGGAAAAAGTAATTCATTACTTTAATTTTGTAAAAGTTTTTTTATTTCTTCGTAGTTAATTTTACTAATACCAGAAACTAAATACTAAAGAAATCCATTAAACTATTTATTATTCTAAAATAATAATAATAATAAATAAATAATAATAAAATACATTTTCTGTCATCGTTTATTTACCTATGCGTTTTATTAATGTATAGAAAATCATTTATTAATGTCCCCCATTACTAAATAATTTTTTATTTTCTAAAATTGTTTATTAATGACTCCTATTAATGAATAGTTTTCTATTAATAGATACCATGAATGTTAAAACTTTTAAGTGTAAAATTTTTGTCATGCAATAAAATTAGATTTTCTTAAATTTAATAAATGATCAACGAAAAACTATTGTAACTAACTCGTGTGTTAAGCGGTGATTAATAATCTCGACAATTAACGAGTTCGCTAGCATCACACGTTAAAATGCCTCGATTATTAATCGGTCTCACTAACACAATTGTTTGTTAAATAACTATTAACAGGAACACTAATACGAAGCTCTAATAGAAACATAAATTTCACAATATGTGCTTATTAATATATTAAGCACTACCTCTACCATCAGTTCGCATTTGCTTTGTTTCTGCTGCAGTAGCACTATTTTCATTTGGATTTTTGTAGTATCAATCATATTTCGTCGAACTTTTCTTCTTCTTTCGGCTTCTAAATCCCGAAGAATTATAGCCCCTTCTGACGAAGGATACACGATCCTGGTTCGAGGTGGATCACTCCTCTATTTTCACGTTTTCAAAGCTTGTTACTGGACTTGGCGTTCTCAGTGATTTTATTCCATACCTTCCTATCTTTACATGCACCCCTCCAGTTTCTGATCCCCATTGCCACTATATCTGCCATTACCATGTCCCACCATCTAATTCGAGGTCTGCCCC
The DNA here is from genome assembly GCA_940337035.1 of Agriotes lineatus. Classification (NCBI taxonomy): domain Eukaryota; kingdom Metazoa; phylum Arthropoda; class Insecta; order Coleoptera; family Elateridae; genus Agriotes; species Agriotes lineatus. Next base: position 15,553 of record CALNHX010005766.1, read on the forward strand.
TTCTTCTGTTTCCAATGGGTTTCCACTCCGTAATTTGTTTTATGGGGTCATCAGGGCTGCTCCTCATGATGTGACCTAGCCATTTTAATCGCTGCGCTTTTATGAACCGTACTATGTCTTCCCCTTTAATTTCTTTATCTATTTAGTGGTTCATCATTTGTCTTGATTCATTATCTTGCATTTTAACTGGGCCTAGTATTATTCTCAGGATTTTCCTTTCGAAACATCTCAATTCTTCTTCTTCTTTCTTTGTTAGTGCAATTGTTTCAGCTGCATAGGTTACAATTGGTCTTATCAGTGTTTTGTAAATTTTAATTTTAGTGGCCTTACTGAAGTTTTTACTTTTAAGAAGTGGTTTATTGATGAAATAAGCTTTGTTTCTCTTTTGAAATCGATCTTTCACTTTTCCTTCTCCACGTATGCTGATCATTGTGCCTAGATAGTTAAATGTGTCTGTGACTTCAAAACTGTAACTTCCTACTTGTAGTGCATTTCCTATGTTTTCTTTATTTCTTTTGAGCTGCATGTACTTGGTTTTGTTTTCGTTGATGTTTAGACCAAACTTTTTTGCCTCCTTATCTATGCTGTCGATTTTTTCTCTTAGTTCATTTCTGGACCGGGCAATTATTGTTAAATCGTCTGCATATGCTATTGCTTGTGCTCCTCGACTAATTATTGTACCTTGTAAGTCTGCTTTTCTGACTATACCTTCAAGCACTAGGTTAAATAATGTGGCTGATACTATATCTCCTTGCTTTACCCCCATATTTATCTCGAATTTATCTGTATATGCTCCTTCTACTTGTACAACTGCTTCTGTGTTTTTCAGTGTCATTCTGACTAAATTTACTAGTTTCCTTGGGATACCAAGGTCTTCCAGCACTTCCTGCATTCTTTGCCTATCTACAGAGTCAAAGGCGGTTTTAAAATCGATAAATACGAGGTATAAGTCTATGTCGAATTCTGTTGCTTTCTCCAAAATTTGTTGCATTATGTGGATAGCATTGGTGGTTGATCGACCTGGTCTGAATCCTTGTTGGTAGTTACCTGTGATTCGTTCTGCATATAACTTGAGTCTGCTGTTCAAAATTCTTGAGAATATTTTATATGTCGTGTTCAATAAGGTTATACCTCTGTAGTTTGCGCAGTCCCCTTTGTCACCTTTTTTGTATAGAGGGATTATTACTCCGTTATTCCAATCTTTCGGCATCTCCTCTTGTTCCCATACTTCTAATATCAGGGAGTGGATCTGTTTGTGTAGTTCTTTACCTCCGTGTTTTAGTAGTTCAGCGACAATGTCATCACTTCCTGGTGCCTTGTTGTTTTTTGTACTGTTAATAGCGCTCTGAACTTCTTCTAGAGTTGGTTTACTTATGATTTCTTCTTCGTCATCGCCGTTTTCTTTTGGGTTTACATTTTCGTTTTTTTGTTGGTTATCTGTACTTAGTAGACTGTGATAGTATTCTTTCCATATTCCTTTCACTTCGCTTTCTTCATACATCATTTTTCCCTCTGTATTTTTCATCCCTCTTGATTTCACAGTGGGTTTGTATTTTGTTCTTTTTATTCCGCTGTAGAAAAGTCTGATGTTGTGTTTTTGTTTGTATCTTTCTATCTCTTCTAATTTCCTGTTTATCCATTCCTTCTTCTTTTGCTAACATAGTTTGGTTGTTATGTTTCTCTCGTCTTTATACCGATCTTGGTCTACTTTTTCTCTTGTATTCAACCACTTCATTCTTGCTGTATTCTTCTTTTCCGTTGCTTCTCTACACTGTTGATCGTACCATTCTTTTGTTAACTTTTCTGATTTCTTAAAGCCAATAGTTTTTTTGGCTTTTTCTATAATGTTCATTTTTAATTGGTTGCATTGTAAATCTATTTCTGTTGTTTCTCTTGGTTCTGTCCTTTGTAAAAATTGCTCTGAATATTCCTCTCTTGTTTTTTCTTCTTGTAGCTTTGCTGTGTTCCATTTTCTTTTTCGCCACTTTTTTTCGGGTTCTCTTACTAAATTTCCTACATTCATCTCTGCTATGACTAAATAATGATCGGTATCAGCATTTGCCCCTCGGTAGGTTCTTGCATCCTTGATCAACTGCATTTTATTCTTTGGTACCAAGATATGATCTATCTGGTTCTCCACTCTTCCTGCTGGATGTCTCCATGTTACTTTGTGGTGTCTACGGTGTTCAAATTTAGTTGTAATAACAAAGAGATTTAATGCTGCTGCTAGGTGACACATTCTATATCCGTTATCGTTTGTGATTTCGTGTGCTGTATTTTTTCCGCATACTTCTTTCAGGTGGTCTTCTTTCCCTACTTGGGCATTAAAGTCCCCCATCAATATTATTTTGCCTTGATTGGTAGTTTCTTCACAGATTCTTTGTAATTCTTCATAGAAGCTCTCTTTTTCATCTTCATCACTTGCCTCCGTTGGGGCATATACATTCACGAATGTTAAACACGTTTTCTTTGTTTTTACTCTTAATTTTGCTAATCGTCCACTTATTGGTATGAAATCAAGTATTCTCTGTTTGATTTTTTTTGTTATAAAGAATGCTACTCCATTGCTGCCTTGTTTTTCTTCACCGCTATATAGGACACTATATTTTTCTTTATCTATTTCACCTTTTCCACTCCACCTTACCTCCTGTACTGCAGTTATGTCTATGTTGTATTTTTCTATCTCTTCTGCTACTGTCTGCATTTTCCCGGCCTCAAGCATTGTTTTTATATTCCATGTTGCTAGCTTCATTTGATTTTTGTTTCGCTTCTTCTTACACTCTTTTTGTTTCTTTTTAGCGTTACGTACGATTTCTGTTTGTGTATTGTTTAACTCATTTTCCCTGTTCATTGTTACTTTTAGTTTACTTTTACTTTTATTTGTGTTTTCTTTTTATTTATTATTTGCATTATTTTCCTTACTCATTGTCCTTTTCATTGCTTGTGTCATCATAACTCCTTTTTGTTTTCCCTTCTTCAGTTTTTTGGTTTTAATTGTTTACTCGTGTGGTCCCACACATACAGTTTTCCCCCAACTTCTAGTTTTTGGTATCCTATTTTGCTTATGTAGCCTTTTTCTCTCTCTTCTTTTGCCTTTTCTCTAATCGCCATCTGTATTTTCCGTTCCATTAGTGTCATGTCGTTTTCAATGTATATCTTGGTACCTTTCAGCTTATTTTTATTTTCCATTATAGCCTTTTTCTGATTCCATTCGCTCAGTTCTACTAATATTGTTTGTTTTCCCTCTATTCTTCCAACGCTATATGCTGCTTTAATCTCTGGAGTTACTCCCAATTTTTCTTGCATAAAATCCTCCACTCCTTTCTTCATGTCTTCACTTCGCATTTGTGTCCGTCGAACTTTTACTTACATGAAATGTAGATCAAAGTGTTACATGCTTAAACCCATAATTAATGGCCTATTTAAAAAAAGCCTTTGGAATCCAGATTTCAGAATAGCGAATAGCCGTTAGGTGCTAAACAATTTGCTGTAAATTATATTTGAGGTATTGAACCAGAATTTGCAGAAATCGCTTAAAATCAGTAAAGCGTAACATTTTCTTGGAAAATCGGAATATTTCAGGACAGCACTTCGTTGCGGGACAAATAGCTCCAAATCGGTACAATCCCGAAAAATCGGAACGTATGGCAACCCTATGCGAGTGGGGTTTTATTATCTGTAAGGGTCTTACAGATATAAATATCAATTATAGTACAGTGAGAGAAGAATAATTATTCAATTGCTTATGCATTATTCTGTATATATTTGTATCTACGTGGTAATTCTTCATATAGCTCGCTCCTTGGTTTCTGATTTATAATTGATGCTTTCTGAATTACAAGTTACACTTTCTGTATTACAATTTACTAATCTGAATTACAATTGAAAAAGGTGTAGTTTACTGCCTAACCTAATTTCATATTTATTTGCTTTATTGGTCCACCACAGCTTTATTGGTGCACCACATTTTTAAGTTTGCATTCTCAAATTTTTCTATTTAACTTGTAGCCTATTATTAGTTTGAAGTACCACCTGTATGTTATTTTTGATTTCTATTTGCATTAATAATTTTATACAAAATTTGTATGTTAATATTTTAGGTTTTTAATATGGTGAAATATGCAAAAAAACCTCATTACTAATTTTTTTCCAATATCTACTTGCAAAGCTGTATTTTATCTATGAAAATCTCCATGGTAAAATAACATTTTAATGATGAGGGTGGATAAAATGCTACTTTATTCACTAGTGAATAAAATAGTCCATAATCTATAGCAAATAACCAAATAAATGCATGCTACTGTGGTAACTAGCACAAAAACAGGTAATATGATATTTAGTTAAAATTATTTATTCAAGTTTAAAATGTATATAACTAAATGTAGGCGTTGGAAAAAAATTATATGCCACACGTGAATAATAGTAGATTATATTATAAGTGAGAGAAATGCATCATTTGCGAGTGAGAATTTTGAATCGCGAGTGCCCCAGCACTAGCGATACTATTTCTTACGAGCTTATAATGACATTTTGCTTACGTGTGATATACGACGTAGCAATTCTTGTGCCTAAATAGTTTGGGCCATCAGAATATGTCGCGAAATGGACAATAGATAGTTTCGATAAACACGCACTGCATTACTGACTGAATTATCTAGTAACTTACTTTGTTTATTTTCAATAAATTACCCACTCCTAGTATAAATAATGAAAACTCACTACTGATAAAACTTCATTTTAGTCACTGAAAACTGTTGTATAATATATGGTAATAGGTGCTAATGTAAGATAAAGAGATTTTATCGACTTGTACCGTACATAACTATTTATTATTGTTTAGGGTCAAGTACCTACTACTCACACCAACAAAACCTGTTCCACATCCACATTTGTGCTATACTGACGAGCATAACCAGACTTTCTGACATGTTTATTCGCTGCATTCAAAGCCAGTTCGACTGCGTGTTCCTCTTCGCCAATTAGAAAATCAGACAAATGATTTAGGAGTCTGTACATATTCCATAAGTATGTTATATTAAGTATAATTGTAAAATTTTAGTTTGAAATATAAAGCAACTGTCATAGTACCTAGTATAAATAGTATGCAATTTGACATTGTTCGGTATTTTTAACGTAATAAGATCATATTGGAACTTAAAGAATAACACAATTGTAGTGACCAATTGATTCTTGGTAAACACTAAAACGCTTTGACCTGTCATGTATGCCTTCTCTTGCAGAGAGTACTGTAGTATGTATTTAACAGTATTCTAAAAACTTCCATTATAACTACAGGTGGGGATTTTCACTGTCGTGTGGGGCCACAGTTAGAGGAAGATGGAACAATCGATCTCAAATCCACCTGCAGTCCAATTGTGCGGTGTGCGGTGCACAACCCTTACAACAAAAGCAACAGTGTTTTCATTGAATCGGCATGCAGCATCAACACGGCCAGCTTCTGGCTGTACTTGCTGATTCGTTCCATATCGGATATATTTCCTGCGGCTGCTGTTGCCTGCTGGATGCTGCCGTCATAATTGCAACTAGGGAAACATCGACAGGCAGGGGAGATGCCGGAAAGCAGTTTGCTGCTGGAGCTCTTGCTCTAGCCATATTTGCGCCGATCATAGGAGCCATAAACTTACACATTGTGGCTCTCTGCTTGTTTTCAGTGTTGATGGTTGTTGGTGCCTTGGTCATTCTTTGTGATAGGTAAAGTATGAATTCTATTGGATGCTTATCTTTTCACAAAATTCAAATAAGATCATGATAGTAAATTAATTTAACTGTGTAATCCCGCTTGTCACTAAATTTTAAAATGAACACAATCAGCATTTGAGTAACAATCAAAATAGTTAAAAATTTAAAAATCCACAAAAATTGGTCTAAATTGGAGAGTAGGTACAGTCTGAATTCACTACACACTGTTAAATGAGCTTAACATCAAGCATGCTCTGAACTATACAATTTCAAAATGAACTATATTTGTAACACCATTTGTGTTTTGCAGCAAAATGCCTTTAAGTCCTCCCGAGTGGTGGTGGCATACAAGATGCGGATTGCTTGCCATACCCATGTCTTCAGTGCGAAAATACACATTGGAAACTGCAGCTTTGGCTTTCGTGCTTCTACTTTTGGGCATTTTCTGGAGCGGAATCGACCCATATCTGCCTTGGTAAGTATTTCTCATATTCTCCCAGTATTTTACTTGTGTATGTTTACTGTAAGGCATGTCATTGCATTATCCGGAAGCGCACTGAACGTTGGTTTAACAATAACAGTGGGAGCATTGCCTGCAGTCCTGTTCTTCATATACATTGAGAAAATTGTGGATTATTGTGGCCATACGAACTTACTCATTTCTGCCTTCACTTTCTACATTATACATTACACTGGTGTATTAAAATTTTAACCTAACATTTTTATTTTGTATTGTGTATATATTTTGCATTGTGTATTAAAATGTTGTATTGTATATTAAACTTTCACCATTTGTAATCATATATGTAATACTTACTATATTGCTAGCGGCTATGAGTGGGAAACTCACGAAGGAAGTGAGACAGACAACCAACTCTTCAATGTATCGAGAGATCCAAAAAAAACTGTTCCTCAGCGGGCTGTGGAAATTCAACGTATGAATAATATGTTGGTGACACTGTACGTCAATGTCAAATTCGAGGTTATCAGGATAGGTTTTCCGTCAGTTATGACTCAAAATGACGCAAATCCTAACCTGCTAACCTCAAATTTGACATTGACGTACAGTGTCACCAACATATTATTCATACGTTGAATTTCCACAGCCCGCTGAGGAACAGTTTTTTTTGGATCTCTCGATATAATGGCTGAGCTGTGCGAAAGCGCGGCGGCGTCGTCCCCCAATGGGGAAGTGGTCAAATTTAAAATTCGCTTCTAAAGGTGGAGTTCGAATTCTCACGCATGCGCACGAGACGCGTTATACTCTAAGTGATACTATGTCGGCACAGTAATGTTTTCCTGCGTTCCGAGGCCCTACTAGCAATATATGTATAATACATATATGTTTCTAATATATTGTGTATTTTGCATTCATATCTACAAAAGATCTCTACATCACCCTACAAAACTTCACACGGCACTCGTTTATTCAATACTTAGTTACAAAATCTTCAATACACTGCAACAACATTATTTACAGGCTTATATTAAAAGTTTGTCTAACATTTCAGTCACTTGGAACAAGTTTCGTGAAAAGATAATACTTTTCAGTCACTCTAAAAATAAACACTATTTTACATTGTATTTTTTTCATGCAGAAACTTGTTTTAAGTAGAAAAAAGGCTTGATTAGCACGAATTTTAATAATACAAAATTTGATTTAACAGGAATTATAAAATGATACCAGATCTCATTTAGTATGAATCAAAACTCGGTGTGAGTATGGCAAAAATTAACGATTAAACTTCATACCGATATACCACTAAGGCTCATTTGGCAGTCTTGAATCGTGCAAGTATGCCGAGATATGAATAAAATTTTCATCAATATATCAATACTTGGAACAAGAGGACACAGTTTAATTTAGTCATCTCAGATATTTGAAAAACGATATGGTAACGTTTTCTTACCTGCTTTATAATAAATCTAAATCATAAATGTTTTTTTAATTCCTTGGTATGACGTTGGGCTGATAAGTAACATCACCACCTGATTAAAATTACTTCGAATAAAGATAAATTAAAAAAAACGCTAATAGAACTATTGAGAAATGTTTTAGATGGTTCTTGTGTTAAAACTTGATTACTTTTTTCTGATTTACTGATTTTAGTGAGTTTAGTACACAAATTAATCAGTCAATAAAAAAATATATAATGTAAAAGAACCTTAATATAGAATTTCTAAGTAGCAGATGTATGTTTATTTCAATGTTAATGTGTAAGTGTCTCAATTACTTGTAATCTTGTAAATCATTTTAGGGAGGTTGTTTGGCACCCTCTTGGGTGGTTTAACATACCCTAAAACAGCAAACAACGTTGTGGAAGTCTACGAGTCATTTGCAGCAGCAGCAGCGGAAATAATAGCTATCATATACTTCCTGTTGTACCATCTTTATTTGAAGCCCAAATGTGCCGCCCCTATTGTAGAAGTAGATCGTCCTTCACCTGCCCTTATACAAAGTGAGTTGTAGATAATCTCTGTGTTTGTTTTTCTTATGTTTGAATATTTGCAGGTGTAAATGGAAACGGAGCATACACACCACTACGAGTTTACCACAACGGCAGAGCGAAGAAGAGGCAGTTTAAATATTAATTGACAATTTTTCATGTTGTACTTCAAAAATCCCCCTGATGAGCGGTTTGTCCATGTTATTGTGTTCTCTAAAATTAATTATGAATAATGCAGCTTTAAATCTTCACCATAATCAGTAATTTATATATTTTACACTAGCTTTATATTTTTTTATATATCTTAGCTTTTTGTTCTTGTTTTATAATAAATATTTTACTACATTTTAAGTACCTACCTAAGCTTGTTGTGAAAAAAGATCGTCATGACACAATATCAATTATGAAAATAAAAAATGCAATAAACTTGTGAAACTGATGATTTGTGTTTGTAAAAAAAATTCCTACACGGTTAGTTAAAGGTGGACAGTTTAATACTCCCTAAAAGCTATTCTAGAAATTTCTGAAATCTAAGATTTTGTAGCTCGCAGTGTCTAACACTAGAATTTGCTTCCCTAATTATTTTACGGATAAAATGTAAAGAAGCTTCTTGTAGACAAAAAAATAGTGCGTCCATTTTCTTTTTTTTTATAAAAATTAAACAATCAAGGAAACTAACACTGCTATTTTAACACAAATCAGTGGTCTTGGAGTTGTCGAAGCAAAGCTACTGTTTTGACAGGTTAAATTTGCTCTCTGCAACGATTTAATAAGAACACAATTATTTGTAGGATTGCTACAATAACACGTTTTACATAATGGAGATAAAAAAGAAAATAATTTATGCAACAATTTTTATGTGTGAAACTAAACAAACTGTTCCAAAACTGATTAAAAATCTGATGGAAGCATCAGCTTATTTTACAATTTAAAAGTTGTCCAATCAGGTATAGTTACCTCAGCAATATTTAAAAACAAAACTTTATTAAACGTGAAGATCTGTTGAAAACTCAATTTCGAATTTTTGGGGTGAATCCAATACTTCCTTTATTGTAAAAGGAAGTAAAAAGTTGTTTAGAATGCAAAATTATTGTCATTTGCAAAATTTTGGAAAGTTTTGATTACTTTTACAAAACAGTTATTTTTCAGATAAGCAATAATTGCAATTCCCATCTATAATATATAATAAAAATTTAAAAAGGTATTTACAGAATTTGTTTCTAACGAAAAATAAGAGCATTTAGAATATTAAGGTGCAGATTTTGATGTTGCATATTGCAACGTGTATCGGCAGAATTTTATAGTTTGTATAAAAAATTAAATTTATAATTTTGTTCATCACGAACAAGTTGTTCTGGTAAAACTGTTTCTTGGGGAAACTGTAATTTATATGAAAATACTTAGTTATTTTGTAATAAGGGCCACAATTTTACATTCTAAACAACTTTCAGTGACATTTTGCTGTATTTAGAAACAGGAAAGGTACAAAAGTGTCTGGGGTAGTTTGTGTTACGATTTGTAAACCTGGCAATATATTTATTTAATGTCAAAGCAACCTTGTCACAATAACAACGTACATAAATCAAACAAGTAGAGACACTCACTGTCAGTTCCTTTGATGTCAAAATACCAATTTAAATGACCTTGAAGGACTCCTAGGGGGTACTTTTCGATAGTACTAACAGATGGCACCACTACTTTACCACATCATGATTGGTAGCAGTAACTGGCTCCGATTGGTAGAACTTTGTGCTGCCATCTGATAGTCAAGCTTAGAAATAACCCCCGAGTTACTGTCCCAGGCATTCTAGACAGGTTGCAACATTAGGCTTGAGTGTCTCTACTTGCTTGATTTATGTACAGTGACAATACTGTCAGTGCAAGTCCATCTAGACTTTAGATAAGCCAAGCTCATACAGCTTAAATATTCCTAAAATCAGCCATAAGACTTGTCCCAGATACTTTTGCATACAATGGTATTTGACCGATAAACAAAATGTTTTTCATCTACTATTACGCCCTCCTTTTTAAAAAAAATAAAAAATGTAGGTACTTAGAATTGGTTACAAGCCAAGCAGGGCTTAATCTCCAAATATGAAATTGGAATTCAAAAATGTTTTTACGTTTATACTTCTTGTCACATCACTGTACATATTTTGGAGTAGTGTATAGTCTGACTTAATTGCCACTTTACGGAAAATCCTTAAACTCACGACAATGTTGAAATGATTTACTCTAGGGAATTAATTGAGATACAGTATATATTTTGCAAGATAAGGAAAGAAGCCTAATTAGAGACGACGAGGGAAAAAATATTTGGAATCCTAAATCGAGGAGATGAAGGTGAGGAAAGGCTGTATACAGAACAGGACGAAGATGAAGTGGAATCACCTACAGAAAAAGTGCAGAAGATAATTGGTCAGCTAAAAGAAAATAGGGAGTCCAAGAGAGGGTAGTAGCAGAAATAAAGCACGGCGAAGAAGAACTAGGAGAAAGAATACACAAACTAATTCAACAAATATAGATGAAAGAAAATATGCCATGCTTTGAAAATATGGATATACAAGAAAGGTAACAAAAGTGGGTGTAAGAACTATAGAATTGTTTTATTAAACACTTCCTATAAAATTCTTGCAAATGTGATGACAGACAAGCTGAACAAATATGCAGCAAACATCATAGGCGAGTACCATTGTGGTTTTTGAGCAAATAGATCAGTAAGGTAAAAAATCCCTGGGCCATAAAGGCTTGTAACTGCAAATATCTATAGTGTATATTACAACAATTAAGGAAACAAGTAAATACATTTCAAAACATACGTTAGCATATATCTGCAAACCAAAGCGAAACCGACAAATATCACAATAATTATTATAAACTGCTATGCACCAACACAGGTAGGAAGCAAGGAAAAGAAACAAAAATTGTATGATAAATTAGAAAATGTGATCAATCAAGTAGAGAAGCAGAAGACAATGATAGTGCGGGGACTTCAACAGCCAAATTCGAAAAGTACATTTTAATGATGTAGCTGGAAAATATACCTTACATAACAGTACAAGGCAAAATTGATGAAAAGTCATTTAAAGGCGCTAGTCTACATAGACATTGATGATTGACAAAATGCGAAATGGCATAGCAAGTAGTACAACGCAAAAGCAACTGAAAAGTTAGAAAATGAAGAAATAAGAAAGAAGAATTAAATAACACACCCGAAAAAAGTCCTTATGAAGAAATCAACACTAAATAGAATAACAAAATGGAAAACATCATTAAGGCAGCTGAGACGATTATACGATACAGACGCAAGAAAGTTTTCAAGGAATGATGTGATGAAGAATGTGAGGACATGGTAAATTGTAGAAGAACAGAAAATTAAATGGTTACGGACGGGAGCAGATAAAAATTTGCAGAGAAATAAAGAAAAGATAAAGGCGATAACAAATTAATGCAAAAACAAGAAGTTGTTAAATTAGAAAATGAAGGAGTTACAAGAACACAACAGACTGAACAACTCAAATGTTTTATACCAGCAAAAAAAAGATGAAACATAATTATAAAAAAACTACTTAAGAATGAGAAGGAGGAAATACAGGAAGAGCGAACAGTAGAGGAAGAGGCCAACCCAAAAAAGGTAAAAACTATAACATTATTTAAAAATCATAAAACAAATATAGCAAACAAATAAGTTACCAGAAGAATGGAAGAGGAATTGCAGTACACAAGAACTGAGACCCGTAGCAGTGCAGCGATTATAGACGAATACACCTATTAAATATGGTATATAAAATACTATCAACATCAATCCAAAACAGACTATCAGTATGCAGACATGGTAATCGGTGAATACCAAAAAAAGAGGAGCTGACGCAGTCCATATCATGAGGCAAGTTATTGAAATAAGCTGGGAGTACAACATAACGATTCATATGTTGTTTACTGATTTCAATGCTGCTTTTAACAGAGTGAAAAGAAGTCCAAAAATTTAAAACAAAACTGAACTAATTAAAATGACCCTGAGGAACATACAAGTACAGAATATTTTCAAGTAAATCAAGGCGTACGATAAGTAATCTAATCTTGGAAAATAATAAGAAAACGCACAATAATAATTAAGGAATCGCTGCCTATACTGATGATCTTGTAATTATTTCAAGAAGCAAATAAAAACTAAAGTTGTAGGTGTACTTGAAGAAGCAAGTACAAGCGAACTATTAATTAATGATGAAAAAAAGAAATGTATATCCCTGAGAAATCAGTATCACAGATTTAATGTTAGGCAAATATACATATATATAGATCTCTCAGCTACATTTCTACATAATTGCAGTTTCGATGAAGGCACTATTTATACCGTGGCAGTTTTAGTATACCCTCTTCAAAAAAGATTGCCGCCAGGTTGCTCTATTAAACGTTCTTGAAATTTTCTGCACCATTCTCGCACACAGCCATCGTCTATAAACTGTACCAATCTGACCATGAAATTTGGTTGCATCTTGCCCTTCAGCACTGAGTTATCATCCACAAGAAGGTGAATTATGGCTTACTGCGCCCGCCAAGTTTGAACTGCGCAGCGTAAGCCCTAATTCGCTTTGTTCTGGCCGAAGGCATATATGTTGAATGACATAATGCAGCTAAAGTTCATTGTCAGATGGATAGAGCATATGAGTGATGGCTGTGTGCGAGAATGGTGCAGAAAGTTTCAAGAAAAGCCTGAAAGACAACGTGAACAGTTAATAGAGCAACCTAGCGGAAACCTTCTTTGAGGAGGGCATACAAGAACTCGTGCCACGGTATGATAAGTGCCTTCATTGAAGTGGTGATGATGTAGAAATGTAGCTGAGAGATGTACAGCTGATTGCAAATAAAAGTGGGACAAGTCTTGAGACTGCTTTTTGCGTTTTTAATAACGTGTGAAACTTTCTCTAACTTATATTTCCGTAGATGAATACATAAAATATTATTAAAGATAGAAGCATAAGAAAAGGAACATAATTACGAGTATTTAATATGTTATTGTACTTCATATTACAATATTACATATTAGCTGTCCCAGTTTTATTTGCAATCAGCTGTACTTGCATTTTCTATACAATACATGTTTTCTTTCTGTTCGTATTTTATTCCCACTGAATCGGAGGTTGAAAAAAAAATAACTCTCATACAAATACCTGAATGTGCTAGTGATAATTAATAGTCAAAATGATAAAGGCCAATAATACAAACAGCAGGGTGTAAACTATACCATTCCTATAAACACATATTGAAAGACAACATTTTAATAAAGGAACAAAATTAGCATTTCTAAATCTTAATAAAACCAAGAATGCTGCTGCTGAGCCAATAAAATCAACAAAGAAACAGGAAAATTAGCTAAGAATAACGAAAAGAAAGTTTTTAAGGTTAGTACTCTGCCTAATTCGAACAGAAATAAGATAAATCATGAGCTATTAGTGATGCCAAAAACAAAGCTATAGTAAGAGGAAATAAAGCTCAAAGGATTGCTTGATTAGGTCATATAGAAAACCAAATACCTAATCAAGAAGCTATACAAACTTTGGAAATAGCTAATTGGGAACTAAAGGCAAAGGACACGAAAGTTTGAAAATAGTAAAGACTGCCAAAACACTTGAAAAATTATAGATAAAACAGATTGTCAGACCCCAAAGGGTGGCAAAAATTCCCTACTAAGGAATGGAACAATTAATAGCAATAATAATTATTATAACAACGAAAGAAAAGACAATAAACAGTTAGGTATTATTTACAAATAGTGACAGTATTTTTCAAATTTTTCTAAAATTAAAGTTTTCGTAAAATCAAAAACAGTTTTTTTCCAAGCCTATAAGACTCTTATTATAGTTTGTGTTTAAATATAAAGGCGGCGCGCGCCACACATGTGACATTCGCCGAATTCCGAGTAGCAAATGTTTGCGATTCGGCAAATACCTAGTAGTGTGGATGATTGAGTTTCAGCGAATATGCGTTATTCCCCGAACTCCGATTATTTCCCATTGAATGTCGGTAAATATTGCCCAATCAAAGGATACGAACGTTCGCCTTGTTCCAAATAAACCACGCGGTCCACACATTCGTCGACCGTTCGTGTTCTTTTATTGTACAAATTTGCTTAGTGCGTTGTGTTGTTTTTAATTGTGTACTGTGTCTTTGAAATGGAGTGGTCGAACGAATTTGTCTTAGAGTTCTTAGATTTATATCAAAAAGAACCGCTAATATGGAATCCGTCGCACAATTTACATAAAAACCGAAATGAAGTCCATGATGCGTGGAAACGTATTCAAGAAGAATTAAGTGTGACTTGTTCTATTAGTGACTTGAAAAAGAAGAAAGACTCTTTGATGGCATCATTTAGAACATGTCTAAGCAAAATTAAGAAAAGTAGCGGAACTGGCACTGGCGCGGACGAGGTTTATAAACCCAATTGGTTCGCCTACGAAAAAATCGCAAACTTTTTGAGGGAGAGAGACCAGCCAAGGGGTACAATAAATACTGAGGTAAGTGTAATCCTATTATTTTCTAAAAATTACGTAAAATATTGTGCACATAATTTTACAAACTTTGTTTATTATTTATTAACATACATCAGATTAAAAGTTAGTGTATATTTACTTAATCTAGCAATATGTGTCCTGCCATACTACTTTGCCACTATTACTTATAAAATAGTCTGCAAATACATTTCTAATATTTTTCGCTTCAATACTTGGTTTCCTGGGGACTTTATGTATTGGCCAAAGAGACGACATATTATCTTTATCTTCACTACACGATCCGGGTATAATAATATTCCCGTCTTGTTCAATATCGAAGGTGCCAGGTGGCGAGTAACTTGAAGATGATGTTCGACTTCTTCGTAAAAAGTTATGCAGGATAACACAAGTCATTGTAACCAATGAGACTTTTTCTGGTTGAAGTAACATTGGTTTTCGTAAAACACGAAATACAGAAGACATTATTCCGAACACATTTTCTACGACTCGACGGGCGCGTGACAGGCGATAGTTGAAAATGCTCTCTTTACTGCGTTTTTCATAAATTCCTGGGTAGGGTTTCAGAATTCTATTGCTTAAAGCAAATGCATCATCACCCACAAATAAGTATGGTACTTGTATATTCTGTCCCTGTAGTGGTTCATCTGGAGGTAAATTTAGTTCATTATTTTCAATTCTTTTGAACAGTTCAGTATTTCGGAAAACCGCACCGTCACTGAGTCTACCTTGACACCCACAATCAGCAAAAATAAAACAATAGTTGGCATCTACAACACCCATCAATACTATGCTGAAGTAGTTTTTGTAATTAAAGAACTCTGATCCACTGTTAATTGGCGACTGTATCGTGATGTGCTTACCATCTATGGCACCGACACAATGGGGAAAATTCCACAAATTTTCGTAGCCTTCTGCAATTATTTTCCATTCCTCTGTATTGGAAGGAATCTAGAAAAAAAAATTAAAATTATATTTAACTACTAAGAACATAAAAGTTAAAAGTCATTCATATAAATAATTTTCCAGGACGCTGCATCGCAGTTGGATACGAATAAGGAGAATCCGATAGATATCGACAGTGACGCTGCCGAAGATGATGATGAAGTACCACGTGAATCACCTAATAAGAATCGTATCATCTTTAAACCTCCATTGGAAAAGAAGAAAAAAACTAATCAAGATGAAAAATTACGGCAAAAAATGGACGAAGCATTTTCGATCCTTAAAACAAGCACTCAAAAAGAAGACAGGAAAAAAGATGATTGCGAAATATACGGCGAGCTTCTTGTCACAAAATTGAGAAAAATGGATGAACGCACCAGAGACATTGCTATGAACAAAATTGATAATATGCTTTTCGAAATGAAAACTAATCCTCCTTACCAAAATCAGTACACACCACACATGCACCAAATGTACCAAGGAATCCAAGCTATTCGAACACCTTCACCATGTTCTTCTGGATCATCCTCCGTCTCTCATCATGTAAACATATTATCACCTCAGC
Source organism: Agriotes lineatus (assembly GCA_940337035.1). Taxonomy (NCBI): domain Eukaryota; kingdom Metazoa; phylum Arthropoda; class Insecta; order Coleoptera; family Elateridae; genus Agriotes; species Agriotes lineatus. Next base: position 31,719 of record CALNHX010005766.1, read on the forward strand.
CTCAGTCATCATTGAATCAACATACTGACTTATCTCAGCCTTCTTCGCCATATTCTCATCAAGCTACTGATTCATCTAGTTCTGATTATCGTGCCAATAACGTTCCTTATGAAGACGCGAGAGAGTTTTATGAAAAGTTTGTATAAACTGCTTCAACTACCTTTTTACATTGTTAAAAATAAGTAAGAATTTTGTATCAACAAATTAATAAAAGAAAGACATAATTACCTTTATTGAATCCTCCAGTACTTTGATCAAAGCTTTACATACTTCAGGAACGATGTTAGAAATAAGCTGTGGTGAGATCTTAAATAAGTAATGAAGGCTTTTGAAACTGTCACCCGTCGCTAGAAATCGGAGCGTTAATGCTAAACGTTCCTTCGTAGGAATGGCTTTTCTCCACTTTGTGTCTTTTTTCGTAATATAGGGTTCTATTTTATGGAGCAGATATTCGAAATCTTGAAATGACATCCTACAAAAATTTTCAAATAATCCAGATGGTTCTTTTACCAAATCTGCTATGAAATGTGTTCCACCGTATCTGCAAAATAGTTATTTTAAGTCATGCGCTTAAATTCTGTACAAATTGAATTTTTCTAAAATTTAAAAAAAGTGCAAGGCAATCTAATAATATCTATATGATATATGTTAATAATTTACCTGTGTCTGCTCCGATTAAGTGATACCATCCACCATCTTCTTTGTCTAGGCTTTTTTTTCTTTAGAAGTAATAGGTATGCACCACTCATGACTACAAATGCAGCTGCAGCAGTTTGTATGTCCATTGTATTCTTTATACGTTATTAAAAAATACTTAAGCCTTTTATATAATTAAAATATTATTTTTTAATTGCGTACACGAACATTCGGGCGTTTCCCGTTGCCAAACTTTTCAACACTAAGTTTCGGCAAATACACGCATGTGTGTAGCTATGTGCTCGTCGTTAAACAAGCAGTTTGGCAAATAGTTTGAAAACAGGCGATCATTCGTCGCTCGACAAATACCGCATGTGTGGCGCCGCCTTAACATAGCCATCATTCAACGGGCTCAGTCCAAAATTCTCCGCACCATTGTAGATGCTCCTTGGTACGTTACCAACCACACACTACATACAGACCTCAACGTTCCATACGTAAACACAAACATACATGAAAGAGCCACCAGACACCACGAAAAACTTGAAGATCATCCTAATCAATTACTAAGACACGTCCTTCCACCAATTGAAGCCAGATGACTACGAAGAGTTTGGCCACAGGATCTTCTATAAATTCGAGGTAAAATCGATGGATGACATACCTCCCCATGCCAATCTCTTGTACAATATACTTATATATATATAGCACTATAGGCCCGTCTGGCCTATGGCTTGAATTTTCATTGACATTTCTTCCTGTCACATATTTCGTCTTCCCATTTGCTAATACTGGCTTCATGTAGGTCTACTTTTATTTGCTGCCACCATGTTTTCCTGGGTCTTCCAATTTTCCTTCTTCCCTCCGGTTCTTGTTTGGTTATTTTTTTTATTGGGTCGTTGTCTTCTCTTCGCATTGTGTGCCCGAACCACCTCAGTCTGTTTTATCTCAGCACTGTACTTATGTTGGCTTCTTTGTATAGGTCTTGTGATTCCCTATTTGTTCGTCTTCTCCACTCTTGACCTTCCTTGACTCCACCATATATTCTTCTTAGGATTTTACGTTCCCATGTTGCCAGCTTGTTTTCTTCTGTTGTTGTTAGCACCCAGGTCTCACTCGCGCATGTTAAAATAGGTCTTATTATAGTCTTACATAGTCGCACTTTTACGTCTCTTGATACACTTTTATTCAACATATAACGATTAAGGACACCCGCGCACTTTGAGGCACTTATCATTCTGCTTTTTATTTTTACTCCCAAGTATGATGCACTATTTACCCTCTTGAAGATTAGCTTTTCTTTTGATGACTCAGCTTCTATCTCCAGCTCTTGCTCTTCTTCTCTGTTTATGTTTCCTAGTACCATATACTGTGATTTCTTTACATTGATTTTCATTCCTACCTTTTGTGCTTCTTTCTCCAATCCTTTTAATAGCTTTTTAGCTGTTCCTTCGTTCTTGCCATCATTGTCAGATCATCTGCGTATGTTAGTACTTGATATGGGCCATTAACTACAGTACTATTCGTGTTTATTTTTGCTTTCCTCATGAGGTGTTCTAAGACTATGTTAAATAAGTGTGGTGAGATAGGATCCCCTTGTTTTACGCCTGTGTTGCTTTCGAATTCTGTGGATTTACGGCCTTTAAATGTCACTCTGTTGCTTGTTGTTTTTAGTGTCATCGCTGCAGGTAGCTTGCAGGATTATTGAAAGATGGTGTGAAAAGAAAGGTCTGTCGGTAAACCCACTAAAGACTGAGATCATTCTCTTCACAAAAAGACGAAAACTTCAGGGTCTGAGGATACCCATTATGTACGGAAGACCACTTGCATTAGTGCAAGAGGTCAAGTACCTGGGGGTAATCCTCGACAGCAAATTAAGTTGGAGGGTCGCATGTCGACAGGACGGTGAAGAAGTCGACACCAACCTTATGGCAGTTGCGCAGAGTTATAGGCAGGAACTGGAGGATAAACCCCAAGATTCTGCACTGGCTCTACACATTGGTAGTAAGGCCAAGAGTTCAGTACGGCTCAGTGGTCTGGTGGCCTAGTGTAGAGCGTCCTAGTATTTCCGTAAGATTGGCAAAGGTCCAACGACTAGCCTGTCTCGGAATTACAGGGGCAATGAGGACAACCCCAACAGCCGCACTGGAGGTAATACTGGGACTCCTGGGCCTCGACACTTGGATAAAGAGAAAGGCCATGGCTACCCACCTCAGAATGCGGGATACGGGGCTATGGAATGACCAGGGAGTTCGCACGGGCCATGCTAGGATCGCCGACATGGCTGCTAGAGAAATACCTCTATCAGCCTACAGGGTAACCGAAGCAGAGGACCGGCTAAGGTTAGAAAAAGGATTCTCTCTCACTATCCCAACAAGGGAACAGTGGGAGCAAAAAAGGGTTAAGCTCCAGTCGAATGCCTTGATATTGCTACACGGATGGTTCTCGAGTGGCAGAAAGGCAATCCTCTGGAGCGGGAATTTATATGGAAGGCCGGGGGGTGCAAGAAAGCTATGCTTTAGGAAGATACACCACGGTATTCCAAGCAGAAGTTTATGCCATCCTATCGGTGGCAACAAGGAACGAGGTCAGGATATCCCCAGAGCAAAAAATTATATTTGCTCTGATAGCCAAGCCGCACTAAAAGCAATCTTCTCGGCCAGGACAAGATCAGCTCTTGTCCAGGAATGTGGAGATGCTTTAGCCGAATTGGCAAGGGAAAAAGACGTCGAGCTCATCTGGGTCCCGGGACACACGGGGGTCCAAGGCAACGAGAAGGCGGATGAACTAGCCAAACTCGGAGCTGGGGAAACTTGTTTTGGACCGAAACCTTTTTTGGGTATAACAAGGCAACAGGTCTCAGCAGCCCTAACCGGGTGGGCCTACAAGACCAGCGAGGAAAAGTGGAAAGGATGCAGGGGCTGTCGTCAGGCAAAGTACCACATAGCGGGATTTGATTCAAAGAAATCGGTCTGGCTAATGGGAAGGAGCCGAAGAACCATACATCTTTTGATAGGGATCTTGACAGGCCACTGTAAACTAAAGAGACACCTAACACTGATAGGAGTAGAGGAAGATCCCATCTGCCCAAGATGTGGGAGGGACGAGGAAATGTCCTTTCACTACTTGGGAGAATGTGAAGCGTACCAGCGACTGAGGTATAGAACCTTTGGAGCACCTACGCTTCGAATGGAAGAGTTGAACTCCCTATCCTGGGCCGAAATTCTGATCTTCATTAGAAAATCAGGAAGGTTTAAGCAGGGAGAAGAGCCCATCGAAGAGGATGGTAATGAAGGCGGTTGAGGGGATGGCATGGGGTTGGCAAAAAGGGCCTATGGTGGCCTACTTGCTAGACTTCGATCTCCCCACAACTACTACTACTACTACTACTAGTGTCATCGCTACCAGTTAAATTATTTCTTTGCTGTATTTTAGTTCTTCCATTGCATTTAGTATCTCCACTCTTTTTATCTTATAGAAGGCTTGTTGGAAGTCAATAAGAATCATATAAATTCTTATATTTTTCCCTTTACACTTCTCGTGTGTTTGTCTTATAATGTAAATCTGGTCAACTGTCGATTTACCAGCTCTAAATCCTGCCTGGTAGTTTCCTATCTTATCTTGGGACTCTATTTTCACTCTTTCAGTGATAAGCATTGCTAGAATCTTGTACGACAAATTTAAGAGGGAGATTGGCCTGTAATTTTCTGGTAGTTGTTTGTCACCTTTTTTGAATATCGGGCATATCACTGCTTTCTCCGAGTCTTTTGGCATTTCCTTTCTTTACCATATTAGTTGAATCATTTTAAAAATTCTTCTTTGAATTTGCTCACTCCCATATTTTAATAGTTCCATTTGTATATTGTCCTCTCCTAAGGTTTTGTTATTTTTTGCTCTTCTTACTATTCTTTGAATGCTTTCCCAAGTTGGTGGATTTGGTTCTGTTTCCGCCTCCCATTTTGTTTCTATTTTTTGTTCTCCTTCACCTCTAAATATTCCTTCCATATACTGTTTGTGTAGTTCTGCTATTTCTCTTTCTTCCATGTGAAGCTCACCGTCCTTATCTCTCAATTCTATGGTTTGTTGTTGATATTCCTGCTTCTCTCTTTTACAGACTTGTAGAACCTTCTTGCATCTTGTGTGTTGGTCCCCAATTATCAATTTTATATCGTTTTTTGACAGGTTAGCAATTGTGTTCTCCAATTTATCGTAGAATTTCTCTTTCTGTTCATCTTCTGCTGTTTCTGTTGGGGGCATAGGTGTTGATGATACTCATTTTTCTATATTGGCCTTTTAATCTTAGTACACTTATTCTTGCGTTTATCTTTTTCCAATCTATTATTTTTTTATTAGAAAGCTCGTTCCATACCTACTTTCGGCCTCACCACCGTTGATCCATATATATTCTTTTACTTTTTGCCCTTTTCTTTTTCTTCTCTCATTATTTTCCATAGCTCAGCTTGTATTTTCCTTTCTTCTTTGGTTAGATCGTGCTCGATGTATATATTTTTGTCTTTCAATAGGCTTTTCCTTCTCATAATTTCCTGATTCTCCTCCTACGTGTTCAGTTGTGCTATTATTATCTGCTTGTCTGCTCTTCCTTTTATGCTGGTAGCCTTCTTGATTTTTATTGACATTTTGAGTTTTTCATCTAATACCTGTTGTTCTACTTTTTGTTCTAACTGATCTTCCCCAACTGATAATCCTTTTATTACTATTTTATTCTTTCGTTTTTCTTTCCTTGCTTCTCGATTTTTTGTTTCGAGCCTGATAATTCTGGCTTCTAGTTCCTCTTTTTTCTGCTTCCATTCTTCTGCTCTCTTTTTCCATTCTTCCTTTCCTGCCTGAAATTCCTGCTGTACTTTTCTTATTTCTGCCATTAGGTCATTATGTTTTTTATTTGCTTCCTCCTTTAATTCTCCTTTGAGCTCTTCCAGTTTTTTCAGCACTGCTTCCATTTCTTTGTCTTCTTTTCTTTTCTTTAGATTACCTTTTATTTCCACAGTTTCTTGCTGTTTTTCCGGGCTCCTTTGTATCTTTGCACTTTTATGGCTCTTTACTCTTCCTCCCACTTTTGGGATTCTTCCGGTGTTTCTGTCCTTTTCCTTTTGATGTAGTCTTTAATGCTTCCTGTACTATGTGTTCTCGGTTTTCTTCATATTGGTTCTTTTTGGTCCATGTAACTAGTACTCTATTTATTAACAGCCCTTACGGCCGGGTTTAACCCTGTCAGCTGGGCCCTCCTTAATACTCGTTATACGGCAGCTTTATTTTAATAATGTAAATTTCCGGTATTTATGCAACCTATAACTCTTGCGCTTGTATGATGTGTTGCCTATACTGAATTTTTTTAAATGGCTTGACCTTCAGTAATTTTGTTTATCTCTCCTTATCTTATTCATGCAATTTTCCTTGTAACCTCTAAATTCTGTGTTATATTTTGATATACTCATTTTTTCTCTGTTATCTTTCTATCTATCTACAATCTCTGCTTACTGCTTCTCCACTTTAACTGCTTTTCCACTTTCCTTGTGTTTTCATCCACTCAAAACGGTCAAATTTGGCTTTAATATTGGAGCAATGGAATACAAAGCCTGTCACCTTAAAACTTACAAAAATGCCAAACCACAATATACGTATACTTATACTCTGTACAATATATCAACTTATCTTATAGAAGGTGTAGTTTCTGATTGCTAATAAATAAACCCTTAAACAAAAATCTTGGCGGCCACCGATAATAATAAATTAACAGTTTTGGTACTATTACATTTTTCTAAAGCTTTTGATACACTGAACCATAAAATGTTGCTAGCTATACTTCATTATACTGGACTTAGTAATTCTGTCATTTACTTTACAAAAATTATTTAGTCGAAAGATTGCAGGAAGTGCATCTTGATGATTCGAAGTCAAAACTATGTACAGTTAATAGCAGCCTGCTACAGGGAACTATATTAGGGCCTTTACTCTATACTTTTTATACCTCTAACTTTAGCAGTATTATTCAATCATGCAATTGCCATTTTTATGCATACGATACACAATTATACTATTCCTTTCATGTCAATAATCTCATAAATACCCATCTGAAACAAATAATAACCATGGCCAAAAAACACCCACTAGTAATCAATGTGTCCAAACGTCAAGTTATGTTGCTCGGTAGCACCAAACTTGTAAAACTGCTGTAAACGAGTCAGTAGACAAAATTAAAAACACCTCGTTAGTTGCTGTTGATATTGGTTGTAATTTAGGACTATTTTGCGATTCAAAAGATTAAAAAAACTATGTCAGTTTATGTATTCAAAAAGCATACCTTAAAATTAATTTACATGGACCGACAATTGTTATCTGAAAGAACAAAAATTACATTGAGTGAATCAGTAGTTCTGTCACAGTTTAATTACTGTGATACAGTGTATGGACCATGCTTAGATAACACGGTTATTACGAGAATAGAGAGAATACAAAATAGTTGTGTTCCCCTAATTTTTGGTTTGAGGAGGGAGCAATCATGCATCTCATAAATTGAAGGAACTGCGAAGGCTTAATATGTCAAATAGACGTATCTCACATTCGTATTGCTTTTTCTACAAAAAAATTAAGTTCAAAAATCCGTTTTAGATTCGATGTAAAAAATTTAAATCTTAAGAACAAAAGTCTCATACCTCCTTTTCACAAAACCAACATGTATCGGCATTCTTATACCTACAATATTGTTCAACTGTGTAATTATTTGCTAGTTTGTTTCAAAAATCTTTCTAGTACTTTGGAAAATATCGGTAAAATACTGATTGGTTTTAAATTTTTCAATTCTAGTGGAGGATTTACTTTTGGCACAAGTGTAACAATAACATGTTTCAGTCACATGGCCTCAGCAAGTGAATAGTACTTGGCTCTTTGTGCCATATAAAATTAGTGCACTTACAACCTGCACTTCAATTTATTCAAAAATCAAAGCTATGATTTTAATTAATTCTACAGACGATCGGCACCTGGTGTTTATTTTATTATCTTCCCGGCTAGAATATGTAAATTTTGTTCTTATTACTTGTTTTCATAATGGACAAAATCTGAAATTCATGCATAAAGACAACTGAAATAAAACCTCTACAACTGAAGGCCTAAAATGTGCATATTTTTTTCACTCCAAACGTGTGGACTTATCTGTGGGTAACTTGAAGGTTCTTTTCAATAGAGGTGATATCTCGAAGTGCTCCAAATGCCGGAAGGATCATGCACGAAGATTCATTATTATTCACGTCTGTACTAGCTACAGACTGTAATAATAACATCTGTAATTTACAGAGCATACGGCTTTGTTACCCTGGATGTTCAAATGGAAGCAAATAAAGCAAGTTTATATCAGCACTAAAAGCCTTTTAGGCTCATGGCTCGTTTGGATATTTCTTTCCACTTCTTTCTGTTATGGACTTGCGTTTCCCAGTCTTCTATGCCCAGCTCCTTTAGGCTTCCTTTACACAGGCCCACCACGACCTTCTTGACCTACCTTTTCTATTTGTACCTTCTGGTTCTTGTAATAGTACTTGTTTTGGCATTCTTCCTGCTTCCATATTACCAACATGGCCTAACCATCTTAACCGAGCTTGTTTGACGATGTTTATTATTCCTGGTTCTCCATATTTCTCCTCCAGTTCTTTGTTTGTATGCCTTCTCCATAACTCTCCTTCTTTTACACCTCCAAATATTCGTCTTAATATTTTACGTTCAAAAACACTTAGCTTTCTTTTGTCCTCCTCCCTCAGCACCCACGTCTCACAACCAAGGTCCCTATTGGTCTTACTATTGTTTTCTAGATTTTGACCTTTGCCGATCTGGAAAAACTTTTCACACTTAACACTTTGTTTAATGCTGCTGCACACCGTAATCCTGATGTTATTCTTCTTTCTATATCCAATCCTTGTTCTGCGGTACTTGATAATTGTGTTCTCAAATATACAGTTGATTGTACTAACTCGAATTTCATTACACCTCTACTCTTGCTTCTGTTTATTGTGAGGTCTTGTTCAGCTTGTTGACCACCACCGATTACCATATATTTCGACTTTTCTTCATTGATCTTTAATCCATATTTTAGAGCCTCAGATTCAATCTTCCTGGTGTTAGGTCTTTCAATTCTTCCTTTGTTCTTGTTATTATCGTCAAATCATCCACATATGCAAGGCATTGATAGGCACTTTTAAAGATGTTTTTATATCTATTTATTTTACATTTTCTCAGAATATTTTCCAGTATCATATTAAACAGCGTAGGGGACAACGGTCTTAATCCACTAGTAGTAACAAATTCTTCTGACAATTTTTCTTCTATTTTCACTTGGTTTTGTGTAAATTAAGTAGAGTGTTTATACTATACTGTTAAATAATGCGACTGTTCCTCCAAGGAAGTGATCGTAAAGCAGAGTCAAATTGTTTGTGATTAAAATTTCTGTAAGTATGAATAACCAAAGGCTATCCACCTACCAACAACGATGACAAACAAATGAAAAATAGACAGTCAATCGCAAACACGGAACAGAAACTGAACCCTCAATAGCCTAGAAAACGAGAGTACAGTTCTCTATCAAAGAAGACTATAAGAAAAATTAATAACCTCAAACAGAACTACAGAAGAAGAATATGAACACATAAAAAAATGCATTAAAAGTGCAGCACAAGAAGCTTTAGGAACATACACTCCCAAAGGGAAACCGTACAGCTGGGACGAAAAATTAAAAGAAAAAATAAATAATAAGAAACTATACCTGAAATATGTACAAAACCAAACAAACGAGAACAAGGAAGAGTATAGAAGAATAAGTAGAGAAATTAAACAAGAAGTGATTAGTAAAAAGAACAGTTCGTGGACAAAAAATGTGAATACGTAGATCAATTTATTGGAGGAACAAGAGCTTGGAAGCTTGGAGAACTATTCAATCATTCAAAACAAAACACAAGCAACCAATTTAATATGTTAAATATTACTCAGAAGCGGAAAGAGTATTTTGAAGATCTCCTACAAGAAAAAGACCGCAATTCGAACAGAAAGAATATAAGACAAATGAACATGTTGAAGAAATAATAACAAAAATTAAACTTAGAAAATCACCTGATCTGAGAGGAATATACCCCGAGTTAATAAAGTATGTCTCAATAAATTGAAGCACTATATGAATGGTGTATTAATGGAGAAGCTGTACCTGATGTGTGGCAGACTTCCCACATTACCCCAGTTTACAAGTGGAAAAAATGACCCTGGAAATTACAGAGGGATTGCAGTTATTTGCACCATTGGTAGATTATATTCCAAAATTCTGAAAAACTTGATAGACTAATATAGCCGAGAAAAAGTCGGAAGAACAATCTGGATTTAGAATGGAAAGATCCACACTGGATAACATCTTTACCATAAAAGTATTACTGGAAAAGCAATTACAAAGAGATAGAGAAACACACTTAGCACTGATTTACTAGAAAAAGCATATGATAGTATACCTACAGGAACAACTATGGAAGGAAATGAGAAAGGCTGAAATAAATCCGATATTCACTGATGCAACATTTAGATTGTACGAAGACAATACTGCAAAAATAAAAATAAAAAGTAAATTAAGTGCAATACTATCAGTAACCAAAGGAGGTCTCCGCCAGGGGTGTTTTCTCTCTTCAACACGTCTATCTCGACAACACCCTACAAGGGTGGCAAAACAAATGTAAAAATATGGGACTAAGAATAGGAGAAGACATTCTCTACACTCCATACTTTTTAGATGATCAAGTGATGATCGCTGAAGATAGGGATGATGTCAGCTCCATAATGCGAAAATTGCAAGAATCTGGATTCTGGATTAAAAATGGAGGGTGAGTTACCTCACACGCACTTAAGCCGCATTAAGTGGGCCCATTGTGCTACCTCCCAGCAGCTCTCCAAGTTGGGTATCACTCAAGCCATCCAATCCTTTGAATGTACTGAAGGATGACCGCAACTGAAGTGTTGCTAATTCTGACCATATCGGGCCAGAAGTCCCCAACATGGATCCTCTGACTCGTGCGAGAGCTGGACAGTGGCACAGAACGTGTTCTGCTGTCTCGTCAACCTCGTTGCATCCGCGACAGTTTGGGCTGTCCACAGTCTCATCCTGTGCATATGTTGGTTTAGAGTGCAGTGTCCAGATAGGATACCCACGACTAGTCGAAGGTTCCTTCGGGACAGTTGCAAGTAATATTTGGCTGTCTTTGGCGAGGGCGCTGTAATAGCAGCTCGTGCTTGACGACAGCTTTGCATGTTAACCCATCTTCGTATGAAGCTGTTTAAGGTTTCTTGATATAGCATAGAGCTTAATATTGTCAGGGATATAAGGATTACGGGTTCTGGCCCCCAAAGAAGTTGTCCGGAAGCCAGTCTCGCAGTCTCATCAGCCTCCTCATTGCCGTAGTTACCGTCATGTCCTTTCACCCTTACAAGAGAAACAACATTATTTTTTGAGATATCTTCGAGAGCTTCACGGCACTGCAGTACCATACCTGAGGTAATTGTGCAACTGCCCAGGGCTAGTAAAGCGGCTCTTCCTTTCAAGAATTGCTTTTGCACCATGCATTATTCCAATTACTTCCGCTTGGAAGACAGTGGCCATTTTGCATAGTGGTATGCTTTGTTGGAGGTTCAGATCGTCAGAGAAAACTCCGGCACCCGTTCCGTGCTTTGTTTTAGATCCATCAGTAAAGATGGATATATCTATATGCTGGGTAAACCCGGCATTTTCATAAACGTTAAATTGTCTATTGAAGGCATATTGTAGAGGGAGGTAGTCCACAATGGCGTCCAGAAGAGGGATCTTGTCGACGGCCTCATGCAGAATGCGGGTATGCCTGAATCCCTTGCCTGCTGTGTGCCACAGCCCTTTGTAGCGCAACCTCAAGGAGGCCCTTACGGCTATTTCCTCCACAAAAAGATCAAGTGGTGGAAGGCATAAGACCACCTCTAAAGCAGCCGTAGGGGTTGAGCGTATAGCACCTGCAGAACTAAGACAGGCAAGACGTTGCACATGTCCTAGTTTACTTGCTGCCGTAGCCTGTCTGACCCTGGGCCACCAGACAAGTGCTCCATAACATAGCATGGGCCTAATCACGGCAGTATACAGCCACAAGGTAATTCGGGGGGAGAGTCCCCAGGATTTAACTAAAGCGCGGTGATACTGCCAGAATGCCATGCATTCAGTTTTAACTTTTAAATCTTTCCCCCAATTCAGCTGTCTGTTAAAAATAACTCCCAAGTATTTGACATTGTCTGAAAAGCTGAGAGAAGTGTTGAATAAGAGAGGTCTACGTAAAGGTCCCACCTTCCTTTTATTTGTGACAAGTACCATTTCTGTCTTGAATGACGAGTAATCAGTAACGGTGGGTAGAGGGATTTCGTTTGCGTAGTGACCATAGGGTAGTGACTAACGTCATATGACAGATTCTTTGTGTTTTAAAGTGTGAAAATAGCTGTTGCTGGGATAGAAGGTTTAGCAGAGCCTGGTTGTTCAACTTAACACCATTATTTCCGCAATCCTTTAACATTCAAGAACTGATAATACACCATACCACAATGTTGCGTACACCTCTGATTTATTGTGTCATTTAGCTTAAATAAGGTTAACAATTTAATGTCAATATGATAGATGCAAAAATGTTACCAATACGAAACTTGGAAATTACTAGATTCTAACATTAGTTCCGATTTTCACCGCGTCTCAATCTAGATTCTGTAACCTGTAACTCTACTTATAAATTTATCTGATCTCTCAGTATAATACAGGGTCCGGCAACATAACTTCCTTTTTTGAAATGTGCCCCATTCAGGGGTGGTTCTAAAGTTTTGTTCCCTTTCATGTCGGTCGCCATCATACTTTGGAACAGTGAAGAACGTGCGTTTGCCGTCGAGTCCTACTTTTCGAACGGATGTTCTGTGATCGCAAACAGAACATGCGCTACTGGGCTGACACCAATCCCCGAGAATTGCATCAAAGGCATTTGCATTCACCTAAAGTCACAGTGTGGTGTGCAATTTCCTCAGCTGGGATTGTTGGTGCCTGGTTTTTTGAAGAAAATGAGGTCACAGTAACAGTGATTCAGACCGGTATGTGAACATGTTGGAGGATTTTTTTTTCCACGATTTGATGAATTGGACTTCGAGCACATTTAGTTCCAACAGGACGGAGCAACGCCTCACACTTCAAGGGCATGAGTGGATGTTTTGAGGGAACACTTCCCTAAGCGCCTCATCTCAATAAGGGGCGATTAGGAGTGGCCAGCCTGCTCCCCCGATTTGATCCCTTGCTATTTTTTTGTGCGGTTTCTTTTAAATCCCGCGTTTATGCCAACCGTCCAAGGACCATACTAGACGTGAAGGCCAACATCCCGGCAGAAATTGCCAAAATACCTGCTGATATGCTGGTAAGGGTCATGACAAACGCCAGAAATCGGCTTATTCAGTGTATGGGCAATGGGGGGCGCCACCCACCTGATATGATTTTCAAAACTGTGTAAAACATAACTTTAGATATGTACCTACATTATTATTATTATTATTAGTGCCCATTATTCCCCACGAGGGACATATGGTTATACAAAACAAACAGTAATAATTCAGAAATAAATCAAAACTAAACTAAAACTAAAACTAAACTAAACAGAAACTGTAGCTATATACATTTAGTTAAACCTACATTATACAAAAATTAAATAAAAAATTCTGATTCATAATATGGGTTTTATTGCGTTTTGAAAAAGGAAGTTATGTTGCCGGACCCTGTATTACCAAACACTACATCTTTAGAATATATTTTTAGTTGTTGATAAACAGATAAAAATATGTTGAATGGCCCAAACAAAAGTCGTTTCGCAACACCGTGAGACATGAACGAAAGTACAGGCGACGAGTCAACGGGCAAGTAAACCGTCGTCATTAACCGATTAGCGCGACCAGCGACCGACAAAATATATTCGTTGGTTTCACGTTCAAACAGTGCTGACTGCTGAGAATGATTCATATTACAGTAGTTTGCCAACTAGGGACCGATCGATTACCTAATTCATATTAAAGATTGCTAAAAGTTTGATAGTTCATTTCAAAGTCGTGAACTAGTTCATTTAGTTCACCTAAAAGAATCGTTCATTTTATCAGTTCGTTCGCGAACTCCCACCTCTAATACGATGCAAGTTTATGAGCTTAGAGAAAAAATTTCCCAAACAAAATATATGTAGTATCAAATCAGTAAGTAATCAAATTCAGCAATAATTGACCAACAGTAGAAAAGATAAATTAACTATCAACGATTGTAAGTAATCAACCAGTTATTTTAAGAATTACAATTAACCAGATTATAACCATTATTAACATAAAAGTTACTGCAAATTTCTGATGTATTTTTGAGTGAGTGAAGTGTTTTCTGACTGCTAACGATTGTTTCCCATGTTCAAGTGACAATTGTTTAAATTTATACCTGAAGCCTGTGATGTAAATCTGCAGAATCAGAAAAGACATCTTGTCCGTATTCCATTACATGCTACACTTGGAAGTTTTCTCAAGATTCTGAAAGAAAAGGATATTCATGTACATGCTTGCCCGTCATTTACTTACTAAAATATTAGACATTTACGAATATTGTACTGTTATACAGTGTGCATGGCAGCATACACAACAAAGAAGTTTTTACAAATTAAAATTAAATGGAACTGTATGCGAAAACGAACCACAAACAATATTTATAGTCACAATTGAGCCATGTCGATAAATAACTTGACTAGAAAGATGTAAATAAATGCATTTTATGCACACAGAGAGACCGATGACAAAGCATCAGTGGATAGCTGCGCAGCAGATTATTATAAACGTTGAAGTTTATCAGGATTGATTTATTACTGGCGTTTCCCTAGGTTTCATATGCCGGCAGCCACACTACATTGTGATACATACCTGGCACACCGCCTGTAAAGATGAAGTTTTGCGCATTTTAGGTTATATTAGATACTAGCTGAAACCCGCGGCATATGCCGCATTTAAAATGTAGCACGAATTTAATAACTTTGGTTGCACTAAAGAAAGTTTTAAAAGCACGCTAGAGATTGCCAGTACGGAAAAGTTCAAAAAATAGTAATTTATTATACAAGACGATAAAGTTAAATTTTATCCACGAGTGAATCGTTTAACGTCGTGACGAAGTCGAGACGTTAATGATTCAAGAGTGGATAGAAATAACTTCATCGTCGTGTATAATACAATATTTTTTTCTATAGCAAGAACTTTAACAATTTCAAAAGAAAAATATACGGTACCCCCCACCCAAGAAAAGCGCCCTTCCGTGCTTTCCAAGAATACTTCGATACTCAGCATCACTCCGTTTCGCTAATACAATGAAATGCTATGAACCAGTCATTTATAAAAAAAAAAACAAACAAATTTTTTTTTGCCGACGACCATAGCTCAAATGTTGATGTTGCTTTCATTTTCGGAGGACCTATCGTATGAAAACGATCCAAGACTTCAGGAAGGTTCCTGGCGACCGGAATCGTGTACACATACGAACATACATCCCCCGCACAGCACGTTTAGGCGCCCCCCAATACGGGGGATTGATCTAGTGGGCTGGGATCTTCACCAAAAGATCCGCACCGCCGAGACGGAGATTTGATATAGTGGGTTCATTAGTCGGTTGGCTCGAATTTTAGAGATATTTGACTCAGAGTGGTTTTCGATATGAGGGAATTTCAATACTTCGTACACTTCGTGTCGAAGTAATAAGGACAGTCAATCACATTTCAAAATGTCAGTAGCTCTTATGAGATTATACAGCGTGTCCAACAAATGGCGGATTAACTCTACGGTGCGTTACTGAGGGATGCCTAATGAACCCAACCCTGGAAAAATATGAAAAAAAATCCCGGGGCCGTATTTTTCGAAATATTTCGAAATTAATAAAAATAAATCTGGCAACATTGATACTGCAACAATTTCTGAATCAAAAATGTATCCATAGTAAGTTGTTAATATGTTGGTGACACTGTAAGTCTATGTCAAATTCGAGGTTAGTAGGTTAGGTTTTGTGTCAGTATGTGTCAAAACTGACACAAAACCTAACCTACTAACCTCGAATTTGACATAGACTTACAGTGCCACCAAGATATTATTCATATAGGCCATTCAGTAAACACAAAAACATATAAATTTTTCTGAAGTTGGCATATACATAAAATTTGTCTGCTAGGGATTCTGTATTTTGTTTTGCAAAGGTTTCCATACCTGCATAAAGGTGACTTTGAATTTAAAAATGACAATTAATAAATATCATTAATTCAGTGTCAAAGTACATACTATTCTGAAAATTCTTGCCTGAACTTTTATAAAATGTAATAAAAATACTTATTAATAAATGCTACATCAATAGTATCCAACACAGTATTTGTTTAACATCCTTAAAAGTAGTTGTGACAGATGCTAATTAAATGTCACACTCTTAACCTATTTGTTTTAGTAACTTTTTGTAAGTACATTCCTACACAAAAGATGCATTTTGGAAGTACACTCATGAAATTTTAGAAATCAAAGGCCACTTTGTGTTTTTATGTTTAGTGAACAGACTATACAACAAATATTTCAATGCCAAGCTTGATTTCGAATATTTATTGTACAAAGCCTGTTTGCCATATTTAGTTATTGACAAACTCAACACGAAATCAGTTTTCTAAAATACTTAAATATTGAAAACAATTTAGTTAAAATCTCAAGAGTATTAAAAAAACAGTTATTTTAATAAGTCCCAGATTTGACACTATAATTATACACTTTTATTGCGATATATTGGTAAATGTTATAATCTTTACAACTCAATTTATACTTCCTATAATGTTATATTTGCCTAAACAGATATCAAAAAATTCAAATATTGTTACACTACTTTATTTTCAATATAAGATTGATAGTAAATCCAGTGATTGAGTCACCGCCCTGGGCTGAAGTGGTTTAGAATTTTGTCTTGCCATCTTGCTTTCGGTCGTACTCGTGGTCTCTATTGAATAAAGATAGTAATTAATAACAAGTACAACAAATTGCTACAAATTTTAACATAAGTTATTACTTCTAAAGAAAAAATGGTCATTGTATTTACAGTAGTTTCTGATGATATTGTTTGTATTGGTAGAATAACAATTCAAAGGCTGCTAAATATTGCAGCATAATAATTCTGATTTACAGTAATGCTTAGTTACGAAAATACCTATTTCTTGTTGTTCTGATACCGGTCAGGAAAAAACTGTATATACACAGCAGGAGAGAACGCCATTTTTTCTTCTGTGTATTTGTAGTCCTCGGGCTTCACCCTTTGGTTTCAAACTCAGACTTTAGGAAAACTTGTGCCCTTCTCTTCCTTGTTGGAACGTACTATCCATTAATGTTGCCATTGGTGACGGTAAAAAAGTAAAATTTTTAATACGTTTTATAACTAATCAAAATCTGATGGATTATACCTAAGAATTCCACATTCTTAGGTATAATCCACAATACCACATCTCGCCTGAAAATTACATCACATCTTCATAAAATATATCAAATTAAAACAATTAGAATACACTATTTAAGATTTTTCTAATTTGTATTGGAGACAGTTTTTAAATAAGTTTTGTACAGTTACAGAAGACGGTTCTATAGGGTGATGGTTGGCATCTTTGGCTACAGAACTAAAATCATGAGTTCAGATCGAATCCTCTATAATAAAGAAATGGACACTCTCTGAAATGGAAGATTCTAAATATTTCGTTTTGTGTTGAAATTCAATCCAGTCTATACTTACAGCATCTACTCTTTCTCGACAGCTTATACCATTTATATTTATAAGTATGTATATAATCGAGTAGAATCATCAGCATGACTGATGCTTTGCAAATTAATGAAAAGCAGTCAAAAAAATCAAAATTGTTTTAAAGGATGCATATTTAAACTCAATCCAATCTATTACATTGTGAAAAGATGGAGAGTAATGTAAAAAAATCAAAATTGTTTTAGAGGATGCATATTTAAACTCAATCCAATCTATTACATTGTGAAAAGATGGAAGAGTAATGTAAAAAAATCAAAATTGTTTTAAAAGATGCATATTTAAACTCAATCCAATCTATTACATTGTGAAAAGATGGAGAGTAATGTAAAAAAATCAAAATTGTTTTAGAGGATGCATATTTAAACTCAATCCAATCTATTACATTGTGAAAAGATGGAAGAGTTATGTAAAAAAATCGAAATTGTTTTAGAGGATGTATATTTAAACTCAATCCAATCTATTACATTGTGAAAAGATGGAAGAATAATGTAAAAACATCAAAACTGTTTTAGAGAATGCATATTTAAACTCAATCCAATCTATTACATTGTGAAAAGATGGAAGAGTTATGTAAAAAAATCGAAATTGTTTTAGAGGATGCATATTTAAACTCAATCCAATATTAGATTATGAAAGATGGAAGAGTTATATAAAAAATCAAAATTGTTTTAGAGGATGCATATTTAAACTCAATCCAATCTATTACATTGTGAAAAGATGGAAGAGTTATATAAAAAAATCGAAATTGTTTTAGAAGATGCATATTTAAACTCAATCCAATATTAGATTATGAAAAGATGGAAGAGTTACGTAAAAAATCAAAATTGTTTTAGAGGATGCATATTTAAACTCAATCCAATCTATTACATTGTGAAAAGATGGAAGAGTTATATAAAAAAATCGAAATTGTTTTAGAGGATGCATATTTAAACTCAATCCAATCTATTACATTGTGAAAAGATGGAAGAGTTATATAAAAAAATCGAAATTGTTAAGAGGATGCATATTTAAACTCAATCCAATATTAGATTATGAAAAGATGGAGAGTTACGTAAAAAATCAAAATTGATCTAGAGGATGCATATTTAAACTCAATCCAATATTAGATTATGAAAAGATGGAAGAGTTACGTAAAAAATCAAAATTGTTTTAAAGGATGCATATTTAAACTCAATCCAATCTATTACATTGTGAAAAGATGGAAGAGTTACGTAAAAAATCAAAATTGTTTTAGAGGATGCATATTTAAACTCAATCCAATCTATTACATTGTGAAAAGATGGAAGAGTTATATAAAAAAATCGAAATTGTTTTAGAGGATGCATATTTAAACTCAATCCAATATTAGATTATGAAAAGATGGAAGAGTTACGTAAAAAATCAAAATTGTTTTAGAGGATGCATATTTAAACTCAATCCAATCTATTACATCGTGTATAGATGGAATGTTATGTGAAAAAACCGAAGTTGTTTTGAGAATGCTTGGCCAGTTCTGTTTGAACTCAGGATTCTAGTTCTGTAAGTAGCCAGAGATGCTAATCATCACGACATAGAGCCTTCCTTTATAACTATACAAATCTTATATAAAAACTGTCTTCAATACAATTTAGAAAAATATGAAATAGTGTATTTCAGTCTTCTTCTTCTACCGCTTAATATAGGACAGTGGCCTGTTTTAACCACAAAGTGGTTCTATGAGCCCTCTTTGCCCTTAGGCCGGGTAGGTGGCTAACCTTGCCCGTCGAAATTGAGGAAAAGTTCCCTTATTAGGGGTTAACGACTACCGCAGATGTTAGCATGGTGGCCGGAGAGCGTACAATTTTTAAAATCCGTCTCTAGTATCTGCCGGGATCGAACCCGGGCCGGCCGCCTGAGAGGCGAGCATTTGCTCGCTGGGCCATCCGTTCATAATTAATTTCTTCTTCCTCTTATTATAGGCCAGTGGCCTGTTTTAACCACATAGTGGTTCTATGAGCCCTCTTTGCCCTTAGGCCGAGTAGGTGGCTAACCTTGCCCGTCGAAATTGAGGAAGAGTTCCCTTATTAGGGGTTAACGACTACCGCAGATGTTAGCATGGTAGCCGGAGAGCGTACAATTTTTAAAATCCGTCTCTAGTATCTGCCGGGATCGAACCCGGGCCGGCCGCCTGAGAGGCGAGCATTTGCTCGCTGGGCCATCCGTTCATTATTAATTTCTTCTTCATCTTATTATAGGCCAGTGGCCTGTTTTAACCACATAGTGGTTCTATGAGCCCTCTTTGCCCGTAGGCCGGGTAGGTGGCTAGCCTTGCCCGTCGAAAATGAGGTAGAGTTCCCTTGTTTTAGGGGTGAACGACTACCACAGGTGTTAGCGTGGTAGCCGTTCAGTCGTTCTAATTAATATATTTTATGACAATATGATGTAATTTTGAGGCAAAATGGTGCTCCCACCTGAAATTTTTAGGTGAAAGCACTATGATTTTGACCAGTTATGAAAAGTATCAAAAAGTCACTTTTTTTAATGTCACCAAAGGCAATGTGAAAAAATAATACATTATAAAGAAGAGAAAAGCATAATTTTTCCCAAAATGTAAGTTTGCAGCTCAAGGGCGAAGCCGAGCACTACAAATACACAGAGGAAAAAATGGTGTTCTGCCCTGCCGTGTGAATACAATTTTTTCAAGGGCCGGGATCAGAACCGTAAAAAAACATATTTTTGTAACTAAAACCTTAATGTAAATCAAAATTATGCTGCAATATTTAGCAGTCTTTGAACTGTGTCATTTTACGAATACCATGACAACAGACATTTTAATTTTGTTTCATATTGTCCCTTGATAGTCCAGTTACATTAGGATCCGGCTACCGAAAAAAATCCAAGTGAGCTGAAATTTTGCATACACCTTTATTTTGACATTACAAACAATGTCTCAAAAGTCCCCATCGATATCGCGCTTGCGTTTTGAGTTATTCAAGGTCAAAAGTCGCAGAAATAAGTTTTTCGCAAATATCTCGCGTTCTATGGGTCGTATGACATTTTTAGTTATTACAGAAAATAAAGGCTAGGAAATCCTCTACACAAAAGATTGTACAGGTTTTTTAGGTAGAACTAACCATTCAGTAAATAACACACTGTTAAGTTTTGCAGACGGGTTTTACTTCTTTTTATGATAAAGGAAGTATTGGATCACCCCCAAAAATTCTAAATTGAGTTTTCAACAGATCTTCACGTTTTAGAGTCCCCTGAACCCAAAAAACGTGTTTTTGTTCATTGGTCTGTCTGTCTGTGAACAGAATATCTCAAAAACGAAAAGAGGTATGGTATTGAAACTTCATATATAAGTTTTGTGTACTATCTAAATGCGACAGCAAGCTTTTGAAGAAAATCGTATAACCGGAAGTATGATGTTTACTCTTGTGTTTCAAAAACGGCTCGAACGATTTTTTTTCAAACTTTACATTTTTATTACATTTTTAATGTGTATTGATTGAGATGAGTGATTTTCAAGTAGAATTTTAGAGGTATTCAACTGAAAAATCACTAATCTCACATCAATACACATTAAAAATGTAATAAAAATATAGTTTGAAAAAAATAGAACCGTTTTTGAAACACAAGAGTAAACATCATACTTCCAGTTATGCGACTTTCTTCAAAAGCTTACTGTCGCATTTAGATAGTAGGTACACAAAACTTATATATGAAGTTTCAACGCCGTACCTCTTTCCGTTTTTGAGTTATTCTGTTCACAGGCAGACAGACCGATGGATGGACGGACACACAGACCAATGAGCAAAAACACGTTTTTTGGGTTCAGGGGACTCTAAAACGTGAGGATCTGTTGAAAACTCAATTTAGAATTTTTGGGGTGAATCCAATACTTCATTTATTGTAAAAGGAAGTAAAACCCGTCTGCAAAACTTAACACTGTGTTATTTACTGAACGGTTAATTGCACTCAAAAAACCTGTATAATCTTTTTTGTAGAGAATTTCTTAGCCTTCATTTTTTGTAATAACTAAAAAAGTCATACGACCCATAGAAAGCGAGATATTTGCAAAAAACTTATTTCTGCGACTTTTGACCTTGAATAACTCAAAACGCAAGCGCGATATCGATGGGGACTTTTGAGACATTGTTTGTAATGTCAAAATAAAGGTGTATGCAAAATTTCAGCTCACTTGGATTTTTTCGCCAAATGCTGCGGTTTTCCGTCTAATGTAACTGGACTATGAGAGAAAATGTGTTCTTTCTCTGACAATTTTTGTAACCTAAAATATGATTCTCCTCACGGTTGGGAATGAGAGTGTTACACGAGTAATGTCATCAGAAAATATTATAAATACTACGACTACAGCAATAGTAACATAAAATGAATAACTTCCCTTGGTGATTCCATGTTACTCAGGCTTTTGCAACATTTGTTCACCCTGGACCCAAGTGCTTTTGGATTTTCTCTTGCCAACTTGTTTTTGGTCGTCCTCTTCCTCTCTTGTGCAGATTTGAGTTTGGTTGATATGCATATCCTCGCACTACTAAAACAATAATAATTAAATAATTTTGCATATATGCTGGGAAAATGGCGTATCAACTCTCCTTTGTCTGTTTAAAATTATTTCTGGTCCTATACATTCCTTGAAAAATGTAATTAATTTTGGTAACATAGTCCCCTCCCGTATCTCTTTATTTCATTTAATCTCTTCCACAAATAAGTTGTTATCGCCGGAATTTGTGATCGCCAACTGTTCTTGTATCTTAAAACAAAAGCAATTAAAACTTGTAAAGAAACTGTGACAGTAAGTACCTGAAAAAACTAATTGTGATTCTGCATCAAATGTATTTTTCCCTCTTTATTGTTATTAGTAAATTGGGAGTACGTGTTTCTGTGAAAGAAAACATTAGAAGGTTTCATCTTCATCATTGAATGAGTAACATACGTGTCAGCAAAGGTATTTTCTCAATGATGCTGTTAAAAAGAATTTCCACGTCCTTTCTTGTAAATCGTGTCTGTGTACCCCTTCTCGAAACAGTTGCTCCATTGTTCTTTCTCCTTCTACGTCCTGGATTACATTTATCCCTTTTCGGAGTTACCATCTTGTTTTAAAGAATTTCTTTGTAAACAATATTTTTTGTATGCCGTTCACCACCTTTTATTGCTACTTTCAATCCGTTCATAGTTTTTACTCGAGAAAAAGCAACATATAATTGCCCATGTGAAAATACAGGAGTATTTAGATACAAACCAACTTTAGTGAACGTTTGCCCCTGACTTTTATTTATTGTCATTGCAAAAGAAAGTCTAATAGGAAATTGTTTACGCTTCAATACAAATGGCAAATTGGTATCAGATGGGCATAAAGTGATACGTGGAATCAGTACATACTTTCCTTTGTTTGCCCCACATGCAACTGAGCATCCAAGAATATACCTGCCCATATGTTGTACAATTAACCTAGTCCCATTGCATAATCCCTTCTTTATATCTAAATTTCTCAACAGCATAACAATTGCACCAATTTTTAACCGCAGTTCGTGAGGGGGCATACCCGATGGTGTCAATGAGTGTAAAAACTCTGTGGGAAACTGGATCACTTCTGATTCTTCACACTCAGCTTCATCAATGCTCATGTAAATTTGTTCTTCTCCCGTAAGTAATTTGAGTACTTTGTTGTTAATGTCGAGCGAGTCAATGTTTTTCGGCGTCAAAATCACTTTGTCACAAAGACTATCTGCATTGTCTGGAAGAATCTCTTTACCATATACGTCCTCAATTAAATTGCCAGTACTAATACACTGCTGCGGTATTGGAATTTTTTCATCTTTATCAGTTTGTATTTTACCATCACCTATAATAATAAATTTGTAAACGTAAACAGATTTACTTTTGGCGCCTAACATAAAATACATAATTGTTTTTAATTTAAAAATAATTTCAAATTTAAAAAAGCCTAGGTATTTATTTTCCTTTGTTTAATAATTATTCATGCCACCTGTAGTAAAATAACAACTTACCTATATCTAAAAGTAATGTTGACCACATGTCTTCTCCTGCTGCCCTCATATTTGTTATTAGCTTTATGACTTTAAAATGTGCCCATAATGACGATTTCTTTAAACATGCATCAATACAATCTGACCTTGTTCCACGATAGACAACAGGAAGTACTTGGCGAAAGTCGCCACCCAAAATCATCAATTTTCCTCCAAAAACTTCATTATTACCCATAATGTCCTTGAGCAAAATGTTTACAGCTTCTAACGCATATTTTGGTGCCATCGGAGCTTCATCCCAAATAATAACTGTACTACTTTGTAATATGCTTGCTGCGGGAGTGTTCATTTTCATTGTAGAAAGAAATGACGTTTTGTTAATTGGTACAGGAAGTTTAAATCGATTGTGAACTGTACGTCCATCAAGCAGTAATGTAGCGGCAATACCAGACCAGGCTACATTTAAAACAGCTACACCTCTACCTTTACATATGTGATTTATAGTTGTATATAAATACGTTTTGCCTGATCCCCCTGGTCCATCGATAAAAATACATTTTGCTGATCGTGATGATTGTTCTAAGAGATGGACTATTTCATCACAGGCAGCTTTTTGACTGGGATTCAGGGTTCTGTACATACTTTCCCCTTCAGCTTGGTGGTTTTGAGAATTGTCAACGACGGCAATGTGTGGCTGAATTTGTGGAAGTGGTATAAAATCCGAAAGTTTTCGACCACAAACTTTCATTGAATCATCGATGGCATAGTAAGCGGTAGCCTCTGATTCTTCTATAGACAAACTTCTGCGGAAATCTTCAGATAATGCAGCTTTAAATTCTTGCCACAATTGTAAAGCATTTGATACGTTGCAAAATAAAAGTAATGTTGCAAATACATTCCTCAGTTGTGATGGAAGCTGAAAATTTACAACTTCAGCTAAACATCGTGCATATTCTCGATCATCAAGTAATAAACCGGCTTCATTGGCAGCTTCAAGGAATGTATCGTGAACTTGGCCATTAATGGTTTTCAAATCATCAAATGATGTAGCTCCTTTTACGTGTAGTAACAATAATCGCATATGGTATCTTTCAACATCCTGGGGCCCAACAGTATACATTCTACCGATTTCCTTAGCAAATCGTTTGCGTCTATTCCAGGTGGTGGTAGCTTTATTGAAAACAAAATGTTCTGGAATTTCCCGGTAATACAAAGTACGCGAATCAATCATATTATCTTCAGGTTGGTAACCATTTTGGAATATTTCTTCACATAATTTATTTAACTTAAACCATGCTGTCAGAGTGGAATTTTTTGAATGCGCTCGATCTACTGCATCTTGAACATTACCCTCAACAAAGCATATATTTTGATGATTAGGAAGGTGTACAGCAAGACGATAAATGGTGTGCGAGCGATTTTGCATATCGAATCCAAAAATTCTCCACGATGCCTCTGGAGCGCTTACATAGCGTGCGTCTAAATGTGCAGTTATTTCATCATAATGAATTTCACTGCTTGTTCCCCCACCTTCTTCGCTTGTTTGCTTTAATTTTAAAGCAGCACGATCATGCCCCTTATAAACATATTTATACAGATATTTTACACTTTTTACACTGGAGCAGACTTCAACGTTTATGTGAGCATTATATTTTAAGGATAGATACCGATTATAAGGAACAATCCATCTGTTATCAATTATGTGGTCTTTTATCTAAAAACAAATAAAACTAATGTCACAACATAAAGCATAAATTTTACTATAATGCTACAGACATTTTGTGTCAAAAGAATTTCAATTCCCCATACAAAAAGTTAATATTCTCTGTGATTATGGATTGACCGCTACCTACTGATTATTATACCAGCTATATTGGCATTATGTTGCAATTATTGGTAACAGCAGAATTTGACAATATATGATGCCGATATAAATCATAATTATGATATTATCATAATTTAAACATTTTGTGGTTATCGTAAGTCCTGTTTCTTTTGTATATACATGGTGTTCAAAGTTAATTGTGCACTATTGCTAAGTTTAATAACATTTATTAAATCCAACCCCACTTAAAGCATCAATGGATCAACATCGGATTGCTAAGTTTGTTATTATTGGAGCTACAATTTCGATTACAGTAGTAAATTTGTAAGACATATAATAACCACAAAATGTTTACATTGTGATGTGAGCACTCCATATTTGACACACAAATTAATGAAAGCAATGCAATATAATTATCTGTAGCCTAATAAACCTAAAAAAATTCCTACAAACCTAATGAAATTGAATGTAAGAGGTAGTAAATACTATTCACATAAATATTAATATACCTGCAAAGTATTTCCATTGGCACGTCTCTTATACTGAGGATAACCATCCACTTCAATTTTGGTTTCTTCACAAACACTTTTTGGATATCCCTTTGTGCATACACCATCTTGCATACATGGAGAAGCAGGATTTAAAGTACCACAAGGGCCATGGACCATGCACTTCTTGACTATCTCAAACAGTCGCTTATCTTCAAATGGGTTTGGAATCTCAGCTGTTACAATTCTATCTACGTCTTCTGCAGTTCGTAACTTGTCGTCTACTAAAATGTAATTTTTGTAATTATTCAAAGTTTTGAAGATTATCTTTATAAATACCTGCAAGAATTAAAAGCATGTGACAATGTGGTAATCCCCTCTTTTGAAATTCTGTTACACAAACATAAGCAAGTACACGTCCAAGAAGATGATTGTGTAGTATTTTTTGTTTGAGCCGGTCAAGTTTCAATTTAAATACGCGTGCAACTATATCGGGTCTATCAGATGCAGTTTCATTTGGTGCTAATTGTGTTTGTATTTCGGACCACATTGGATTGCATGTGAAAGTTAAAAAAATGTCGGGTTTACCATACTTTGCTACTATTGCCATAGCATCTTGGTAACCTTGCTGCATTGTACGAGGGCCACCAGCATAGGAAGATGGTAGTATTACACGTCGGCCAACTTTAGCATTTTGATTTGCTGCCGCATTGCCAATGTAGTCCATCAACGTTTGATAGGTGTCTGCACGTAACTCCTTTTGATGAGTTCTTTCATAATTCAACCGATTCTGTTCCAGTTTCACATATGAATCAACAACATATTGTTGAAACAGTTTTCCTGAATGGTGAATTGCCGAAAACCTTTCCCGAACTGCTAATCGATATGAGTAATACTCTTTTTGCGTAACTCGAGTCCTTTTTCTAAGAGATTCCTGCTTGCAGAGGTCTAAATGCCATCCGAAATCACCTCCAGGAAATAATAGAGGGTACGTCAATGGATCACAACTTTTATCCAAGTAAGAAACTTGTCGAAGACCACCCCCCCTTGCAAAAACTGTAAAACTGCGTGTCAACGGTACCTCACCATCTTCACCTACGAATACAGCAGCAATTTCATTAGCAGCAGTTGGTGCATTATATCGCCTTTGGTCCATTGTTTTTGATACATCAAAAAACATTCTGACTGATGGAGTTGATCTATTTTCTAGGAGAGCTAGTCTTTCTTCTTCCTCGATTACTTCTTTCATCATACGCAATGAAGCAACGTATGGATTTATATTAGATAAAATATCACCTAACTGACACATTATTGATGCAATGCAACCAGAATTTGTTGAATTACTTAACCTTTCAGTAGTCGCCATTTCAGAATCTAATATATATATTTGCCCGTATGCAGGTTTATTACCGACATCAGGGTACAACGGACCAACTCTGTGGTATATTTGACCATGTATTTTAAAACAGTATGGATCATTTCCACGAGGAGCAACTATATTTGCACCCATTGATGCCATAGCCAAACTGCTGTTGTAATTCCTAATGTACTTGCGAAAATTGTTTGAGCGAGAATCAGTTCCATTCAAAAGATGTTCCAGTTGTTTGGGATATAACTGCAGGTCTGGGAGCTTCACATTGCCAAAATTACAGCAGTCGTTGAATTCTTCCCTGCGACGACCCCTTACCTCTGCTGCAAAATGTAAGGCCCCGCAATGCTTGCACTGTACGTCCATGAAACCAAGTGTATCTTCTGCCAGATCCTGCAATAGCTCACAATCTTCAAAATGACGCTATAATAAAAGAAACAAATTGTTGCATTAAGTAATTATTGTTGGTGTAGTTAATCGTTGATCAACATACCTGAAAATCAGTCGGCTGTGAAGGGTTAACATCCATGAAAGCAAGTGTATCTTCTGGCAGATCCTGCAATAGCTCACGGTTTTGTGTATTTCTTACGTAATCTTCAAAATGTCGCTATAATAGAAGAAACAAAACAAAAAATAAATAACAACTGTTCATGTAATTCATCGTTAATCAGCCGGCTGTGAAGGGTTTACTTCTTCAGAATCATTGAATGTCAGAACCTGAGAAGTACAACGCAAATAATTTACAATTAACTCGTCAAAACAAATGTGGTGTGATACACTGACACAACTTCCGTTTACAGTAATCTTATAATTAGCCAAACATGTTTGTTAGCTATTTTCTGAGGTTAGGTTAAAGAATTTATCTGAAGGTATTTAGGGCCGGTATTACAATCATAGTTTAAACCACACAGTAGAGTTTAAACTGTAGATTAGCTACCAATAGCGTATTACAATCTTAAGTAAATTTAAACCAAGCTAGGGTATCGTTTAAACCATTAATACTAAAGTTTAATGCTTATGTGTGCAGTAAAACAGCGATGTCGTAACCTCACATCATCATTAAAAGTGTTTATTTTTGTGGAAATTTATATTTATTTGATATGGATAATATATTATAGATATTTGATGATCTCTTAGAGTCCTCTCAACATAAGATAGGGACAGGCACGTCACAGTTCGGCTGCGCGGATTTTTGTTACGTCACGCGCCTCAAGAATTGGCAGTGGCGTACACGGATACAAGTGAACTCATCGCGTATCCTATTAACTACTAAACCCCCTGGTAACAGGACGCGTATTTAAAAACGTGCCGTTGCTAAGTAACCATTGCCCATCGGGATAATCGCCAAACCACTGCGCACCCTGGCAATGATGACGTGCCTGTCCCTATCTTAGGTTGGGCGGACTCTAACTGATGATGAAGATGTAATAAGTTTTTCATTTTACTTCTCTGAAAACACCTTGTTTTCATCTGTTTTTGCAATGACGTAAATGTGGCTTTTTCAGAACTTTTCCCGATGTCCGCTTTTTTTCCGTGCCCTAAATTAATAAGAAATAAATCGTTGCTATTGAAATGTTAATCATGTTTGGTACTGTTTTTACGATGTATTATTATTACTTTGAAAATACCTTTCCTACGTTGTTTTTAGATAAGTATAATAAAAAATATCGTTCATTATAATCATTATACACCCAGAAATGGATTTTTCCAGACTCGTAATGAAATATACTACGTATTATTGAAATGTCTCGTAGACCAAAAGTATTTCGTGTAATAGAATTCATTTGGAAATGTGGGATGATATGGAATTTATAGACAGATTTAGGCTATCGAAAGCCACAATTTTATTAGTAATAGATACTATCCTATAGGTAGACCAACCTAACTGTAAGGGTTTGTGTCGTTACGATTTTCTTACCGAATCTGCATTCGAGCATTAATTCATATCCGGAAATTATTTTTTACTTTTCGTGCATTTCAACAACGTCCAAATTAATATGAAAAAATTTCCAGAAAGAATTAATGCTCTTATGAGATTATATGTGATTATACCATTCATAATGCACAAAATCCCTATTCAGGCCACGTATTAATAAGTGAAAACACTGTGGTGTTATCGTTTTGGTGTTTTCAATTTTGAGCTGTCAGCTGTCAATGTCATGCCATTTCCAACAAATTTTTTAGGATACGCATTAATTGTATATTGTATGTTAAGAGCTGAAAGTGCATTCTTGCCGCTTGCGCATGAATATTGCTGGTTGAGACGAAGTCGAAAGCAGCAATCATGCAAAAGCGGCAAGCGCACTTTTAGCTCGGAACATACATACTATTTTTTCGATGACTGAGCATATTATTAAAGGAAAATGTCAGATTTCATTTTATCGCAAAAATTAAATGACAATCAAGTTAACATTACTCGCGCAGTCTATGACATGTGACGCGATTATTTCAACAAATGATGGGCATTTTCAAGGAAACATTCGAACGTGGCTACCTATTTTGTTCACACGGAAACCCAAAACGCTCGGCGAGCAGCAAAGTGATGAAAACGCACGCTCAGCGGCAAATGTCAACTTTCTGTTGTCAAATGACAGTGAGAAAAATCTAATTTCGATGTCAGTCGTCGAAAAATACATTTTTAGTGTAATTCCCTTATTGATATTCATGGTATAATTTAATCAAATACTCACTCGACGACTTTAAGAATTATCAAATACTTTTGCTTACAAACTCAACGGATTGCTTTGTAGAAACACCACTCGCCCTTCGGCTCGTGATGTTTCTAAGCAACCCGTTTCGTGAGAAAGCAGAAGTATTTTTGATAATTCAGTCGCCTCGTGGTATTATTACTGACAATAAATTAATAAAATAAAATCTCATATACTTCCGCATATAGAATTTGACAGCAAAATAAACGCGAAATTAGTTATTTGGCAATTAGTGCTACCAACTTTGCAAATGTTTTACAATTAACTCGTCAAAAAAAATCTGGTGTGATACACTGACACAACTTCCGTTTACAGAGATCTTATAATTAGCCAAACATGTTTGTTAGCTATTTTCTGAGGCTAGGTTTAGAGTATCACATTAATCACGAATGTCGCTGCACGAAACTTTGTATTGCAAGACGTACTAACAAAAACTTTTGCTTTTAATTACTATGTTTCTGAATTAAATTCCCCATAAATCAAAGCTACATTTAGTTAATTTTTGCCTGTTTTACGAAAACCAAAATGGAGACACACTGTTTTACAATCATAACGAATTTTTAAAATTATTTTACTAAATAACTGTAGATGTGCATAGTAATTAATTAATTTTATTATCTACACTTTTTCACTGAATTTCGTCAACATGGTGCCTGATAAATAGTCCTCGTTCTTAAACTCCTAGAATTTTCCTTTTGATCTTTAATTAAAACACCAGATAATCATTTCTTTTTAGCAGTCGCCTCTTTGTGTTTTCTTAATCAACGATTTTAATACATAAGTAAGGAGGAAAATGATATTTTCACCGTAAAAACTGTCTTTTTATAAATATGCAAGATTTTAACGTGGTGTTTTTTTAACCTGTTTATATATGTAGACTGAAGAAGGCACTAAGTGCTGAAATATATTTCTACCTCACAATTTTGACCAGTTCTTTCACCGCAGGAAGGCGTTTCAACTGTAAATAGCTGCTAATTCGTCCTTAACATGTTTTAACATTAACCTCAGCCAGCTGCTATGTATTAATTATTAATCAGGAAGTTAAACAATGCTAATAAAATGCAGGTTATGTTTTCATTTCGCGTCATGCTCTGCAGTTTAGTTTGATTACGATACTTCTGCACATTTTTACACGCATATTTACCAGAAAATGTAGAACAACTTCTAAATAATGTACAGTCGTATGCAAATAAATCTGGGACAATGGTTTTTTCATATGTAGGTTGAATTGAGAATAGAAGAATATCTCCATGGATTTTCTGCTACCAGAAAGACCTACATTTTCATTTACGTGTCAAAATTTAAAGTAACTCTTTCTGATAGCAGGAAATCCATGGAGATATGCTTCAAATCTTAACTCAATTTACATATAAAAAAAACCATTGTCCCAGATTTATTTGCACACGACTCTACATGAAAAGTCAGCGCAAAATGTAGCAGTCAATTTTCTGTATGAAACAATGCTTAATATTTTTTTTATAAAATGCGTAAAATGTAGCGTCGTGTCATAGAGGCTTTACATACAAATGTTTACAAACCTCGGCAGTAGATGTTGATGGCAGGGGTTCGAAACGTGCAAAAACATTTGCAGGATTAGAAGATCTAAGAATAGTAGGTGTTGTATTCGTTTCAAATAACGCACCTGTAAAATATTATGTGATTAACAAACAACAATATTTTATGACTATTCGTTATTACCTGAAGAACAACTCACATGTTTAGAAACCTCGGCCGTAGATGTTGATGGTAGGGGTTCGAACCCTGCAGAAACATTTGCAGGATTAGACGATCTAAGAAAAGAAGGTGTTGCATTCGTATCAAATAACGCACCTGTAAAATATGATGTGATTAACAATCGACATAAAGCACCTAAAATTATTTTGTATTAAACGATAAATCGATGGTCAATTTGCTAATTGTTTATTATGGTAAACGATATATAACAGTATTGAATATGTACAAACCTGAATTTAAATCACCAAACAATGTTGGAATTGCTGTTTTCTTCAGGCGATTTTTAAGCAGACTGGAGAACATTGATTCTTCAAAATGTGCGCTACACAGTCTATAATCGTACCAATTTATACAGGAAGTTTCTTTGGATTCTTCCAACCCGCAGTTTTTAATCCAGATTAAACATCTTAAAAAATAGCCTTTTTTAGTGTTTCCGGGATTTATATACGTGCATACATAAATAAATATACAAAGGTACTATATAATAACGCTCCAATATAACAACTTACCTTCGCCAGTCTTTTGGGAACCGAAAATAGCAAACTTCTGCATTTACGATTGCACTTTTATTGCACAAAGGCGATGCACACGTCTTGTACCCACCGTAACAATATTCTGCCATCACAAACGTAAACGACAAACGACGAGGGAAGTTTTGCGTAAAGCCTTTTACAGTTTAATAACGCAAACAAATTGCACGTAAACGAGAAAGCAGCTAATGGCGTCAACAACAATGATGATGTCACAGCCTCCTTGTGCGTGTAGTAACAGTGTTGTCAGACGTTCTCAAAATATTGTACAATAATTAACGGAAAACAACATAACACTAAACACTATGTTTGTAGTATTAATGTTTATTTATAATACACTTCTGCGAAAATTTTTTCTCTTGCTTTACTTGCAGTTTCCAGTTTCTTAGTATTAAATGAGGATACTGTATTATTAAGTGAGGATACTGTACGAAATAAATAAGACGTATTTTGTCTGCCAATTCCGCTTTGCCTGGCTGATCTGCTAATTTATTTTTGACAGTTTCGTCTAATCTAATAAATGAGGATGAAAATGTACCAGAAATATTTTAAAAAATATACTTTTGCAGTAACGGTTTCAGAATGTACCAGATTCGTAGAATTGTACCAGGTCTGGCAACGCTGCTAATATCAAGACAACGCCCACAATTACCTCCAACCTCGAATTGTGGTCACGTGATGCACGACGCCTTTTCTTCCTAGAGGTAGTAAAGTCCACTTGCAAAAAGTTTATAACCATATTTTTGTACAAAGCTCCGAATTTAGGTTATTTGCAGATTTAATATTTATGTGTACATAGTACAAACATTCCTGTGTAATGTAAAAAATGTGTGTAGGCCCTAACAAGAGCATTAATTGTTCTCTCCTTCCATATTACTGGCTCTTAGAAAATATCAAGACCACGCCCCCAATACCTATGCTCATAGACCAGGAGTTGATTTATTTGACCTTGGGACGTGTTCTGCTTTATTATAGAGTTATGATAATTACACTGACATCAGTTGTATCATGTAGGCCATAAACCCCTCAAGTTTTATAGGCATAAAATCCTAGGGTTTTAATTTATTTAAAACACTGTCAAGCTATGTCAAATTAGAGATTTGCAGGTTAAATTTTGCGTCAGTCAAATAACAAACAAAACCTAACCTACTAACCTCGAATTTGACATAGACCGACAAAGCACTTCAGTACTGCCAAAAGTATAACACGAATCACAGCCGACTCTAATTATAAATTTATTTGATCTCTCAGTATTTTCCAAATTGACTTTTCACGGCCGTTATTACAAAATTTATGTCTTTTAAATATCTATTGAGTTGTTGGATAAATTTGTGTATGGCACGCGTCTGTAGAAATTACCTTTCTCAGCCTAGCGACTTTCTTCTCGTGAGTTATTTGTAATATAACAACTTTATGCCATAAATAACTATTGATCTCTCAGTACTTTGTAATTTGTAACTATGTTTTTACACGGCTGCCAATACAAAATGTATGGTTTTTAGATATTTATTGAGCTGTTGGATCAAATTTTGTATGGCACACGTGTGCTATTATAAATAATTTACTCGAGAAAGGACCTCTGTCGGCCTAGCGGCCTGGAGGGCTAAATTTTTCTTTCGTGGAGTATTTGTAATATAACACACTTATTCCATTAACTATTGTGTATAATTGTTTTATAAAAATAAACTAAAGAAAAATGAAATAGTAAATATAAAAATGTATGAGAATCCAATACATGTTATGTTATGTTGTTGTAAAGACAGGAAAACGTCGAGTTATATAAATTGAAAGTGTTATCTCAATGGTAAAATAGCTGTTGTAGATATTATGAATAATTTAAGGGCTTTTTCGGCGGGTATCCATTTTTGTATGTAATCCTTTTACATAAATATTTTTTTATTATAGGTCAGATAAGGAAATGCAATAAAAACAGACACAATTTAAATTTTGCTTTTATATTGTAGACAATTATTAAAATTTATTCAAAACTATACGAAGAAATGTATTTACATTCTGATTTTGACGTTTTATAAATAACTTTATAACATGTAAATACAAATAGGCACTAGCATTTCAATGATATAGTGGAATATTAAACAAGGAAAGAGGTTATTCTATATTTGCAAAATGAGAAGAAAATTGAAAAAGGTCTGACTGATCACAACAATAAAAATGTGCGTTAGACATTTTTAATTTTAATCGAAAAGTCTTAACTTTTTGAAAGTTGAAACATTAACAACGATATCTGCAGTTTTTAAAATGCTTACATTTAAGCTAGATAGTTTTAGTTTATAATGTAAAAGTTTTTAACCGCGATTCTGCAAGAAAGCGACGGATGCTTGTATTTCATGTTGTTGTCTTGCTAAAGAATGGTTTTTAAGAAGAAATGTCAAATTTTATTTTATTGATATTTTGTTTGTTAAAGCTAAAGGAAGAAATTAAAATACACATTTTTAACAGATTTAAAAATTTAGTACAATGTATATCAGCTCGTTCGTCATCTTTTAATGCTTGTCTGTCTTGTGTAATCAGTAAACATGGTTGCTTATGTGCTTATACATTACTACCTTGTCAGAATATATACCCAAACAATTACTTGCACTAAACTCATTTCGCTAATATAAAGAGCTTCAGTGGTGTACTACATTGTAATTCCTTTATATTCCTACGCAACACACTAAATTTGGAAGTATCGTATTAGAAGTTAATTATGTTTCGTCTTAAACGCGATGCAGTTCTCATATGGTTTACAAGTTAAGAAAACATTTAAAAAAGTAGCTTGTCAAATTTTCGAGATTTTACTGTTTGTTTCTGTTTGATTATAACCAGTAATTCTTGTTATTTGTTATGGACACTTACACGTGCAATAGCAAATAATTTGCGGAAGGTGAATAATGGAAGAGCAAGTTGAAAAAGCACTAAAAACGCCTTGTTCCTAAGCCGCCCAATTTTAATTGGCTTCTATCTAGTAAGAATCCTGCTGGACTGTCAAACGAGTTCGGAGGCAGATTTCGCTTTATTACAAATGGCTTAGATATTAGCGAGACTCGTTAGCAGGCTCTGGTAAATAATTACACACAATTTATTACTTAATACCGGACGAGATACCTAATAATTAAATACAAAAGATCGCCAGCGTACTTTATCCTATACTTATGCGAACGCCTCTGATACTCCGTTTCATCTCGTGCCATTTTAATACAAAACCCTAGTGCTCGTCTTATCGAAATCTCGTTTGCATTCTACGGGCAAGTCGATAAATTATCCTGTACCTAGTCGCTTCCAGGAATCGCGGGCTGAAAGCACTTCCAAGGAACGAGTAGAATTAGACTTGTATTGGCATACAAGTTCTGTTTCGATGAACCAAGGTTAACTCTTTTAGGATACCTGATTGCAAGCAGATTGGGCGAGAAATTCCTAGCTAAGCTTAGTAAACATATATATAAAATAAGACTAGTTTGAAAAATGCTTCCATGTCTGGCTAAATACTATTATGTTTTTTTTTTCTTTTAGTTTTTACCAATATTACAACATTATGGCACAGTTTCTGATACTCTTTCAATATTAATGTATAAAAACTAATAATATGAGATTTGATGGTAAATGAAACTTCTACTTAAGTTGGTTGGTAAATACAAACATTTCTCTATTTACAAATATTCGTTATGTCGAACGGCATGTTTAATAAGTATTTCTGAAAGGATTGGATGAATCTGTAGCAATGATACAAACCGCATAATCGAAAACTTTTATTCCCTAGAAGGCTATGGAATTTAAAAATTATGTTGGCATTGATGAGTAAAGTCACTTAACAATATAACCTTTGTAATTTTAACAGAATCACTTAACTTTTACAGATTGTTTAATAATGAACAAAAGCGGTGCTGTGTATAGCAAATGGAAGAACTCACTTTGAACATCTGTAGTTGCTTTTGTTATTAATAGTTTTATGTATTCAACAAAAATGTTTGAATTTGTTGAAATTATATTACTAATATAACCTTAAATTGTCTGATGGAAAATTCCAACGTCACAAGTCACGACTGCCAACATAGAATTAAAAAGAAAATATTCCGCAGTCCTCTAGGTCTAGAGGATACAAGTTTTCGATCATATGGTATTTAATATTTAGTATAAGATACAAATGCATCTCTGATAAGCATCTCGAATACATGTATCAGAGATACTGGCCAGATATTATATAATAAACGAAAACATATAATATGCAATGCCCAAGAACAAACCAAGAAGTTTATTTTACTATAGTAATTAGGTATATTATAGAGGACTGCTGTTTAAAAATGTTATTTTTGGAATTCCTTTTAATTTTCATGGTAAATTGGCTTAGATTTCTATTGCTTTTATTATCATTAACGAGGTATACGATGTAATTAAATTGAGTGCTTTAAAATATACATATACCTGTAATATGTTTCATCCACACTTATTTGTATTTTTTTGTTTCCTGTGTGCTTGTTTTGCAGCGACGACAAGTGTTAAGAAGAATAATTTAAAAGAAAATGTATTTTTTTATAGCACATGTTAAAGTGTGCTTTTATCAACACAAAACAAAAGGTCAAGTTTTACTTTAACAGCAAGGGTAGATAAAGTAGCACTTTAACATCAAGGATAGATAATAGTATATTATACATCAAGGTAGCGAAGCGCAGTATTATAACCTTATATTAGATACTGAGCGCGCAGCGCGAAGTATCTAAAGCGCGAAGGTTATAAGAGGGTTCGCTACCGTGGTGTATATACTATTTTTTGCACTACCAAACGGCTTAATACCTAAATTCCCAACAAATTTCGAAAATATTTTAACTGTCAACCTGACAATACAGCTCTTTAAAACGTCAAAATTAAAATAGTCATATTTGGTAACTTAGCAATTTATTAGTTACCACGGTGAAAATTGTTTATTTTACTTTCTCTCCCTTGGTGGAGAAAATCAACTTCACGACTTAAAAATAGGCCAATAACGATGCGTTCTGAGACCTGTAGTGCAAAAAGTAATTTAATTTTCTAACTTTTGTTTAAATTAAATATGACAGCTTCGTATTATCGTAGCAACCCCATCTAGTACTGACATTTTGAAATGTGATTGACTGTCTTTATTTTCTTTTAAAATTGTTAAAGTTCTTGCTATAGAAAAAAATGTTGTATTATACACGACGATAAAGTTATTTCTATCCACTCTTGAATCATAACGTCTCGACTTCGTCTCGACGTTAAACGATTCACTCGTGGATAAAATTTAACTTTATCGTCTTGTATAATAAATTACTATTCTTTATCGACCACAAACTACAAGTTATAATCACTGAACAGAAAATATTTTGTTGTATACTTTTGTAGAAGCTGTCTTACTGCTGTAGTGTAGAACCACTTCACGCCCTATGAAAAGAAGTTATAATAAACATTCAAAAACGAAGTGGTTAAAAGGTAATGTTTTCGAAAAACTTACATATTCTACTGATTACAACGTAAATGATAAATAATAAAAGACAAAAAAATGTGAGGAATTCAGCAGTAAATGTGTTAATCTTTTCTAGTAGAACAAAGACGATTCCTAAAGAATATAACAACTAAACCTCTAATTTTAAAAATATTTGTGCCAGTGACTGTAGCAGTAATTATAGGTTGTAAATAACGGAGTTCTGGAAAACAAACTGTAACACTAAAAATAGGATGTTGTAAAGTGATTATTTATTTATTTTACTGACTGTAATTAATGGCAGTGATAGGCCATTAACAACGAAAATTAAGTATATATTTTATTAAATAGTCTAGCAGAAACTGTTTTTTAATATAAAATTCAAATACAAAATAACTTAAGGTGCATTTGTCGTTATATCAGACTGTTCAGTGAAATTTTCATGCATATTCCCAATTCTATTTCTAATAAATAGTTTATGCTAAGATTGCTCAGTCATATAGGGACAAATAAATGATTGTTAATCATTTGAACGGGTCCTAGAATTAATTATTTTTGATTTTGAAAAGCGAAGAACCGATTATATTGCAAAATTTAAAATCATTTCCTCAGGAAATTCTCTTTATATTTTTAAATGTTGGTCTACACATACTTATAAATCTTGTTAACGTCTATGAAATGTTTTTGCATTTACAATTGCTTAGAAAAACGTGTTTTTTGTATTTTGTATAATAATGTGTCATTTTACTAAATTCAAAATCGTTTAATAAAGTGTCACTTTGGTGCATAGATATGCCACTTTATTATATGGTAATGTCACTGTCAAATTAGATATTAGCAGGTTTCAGTTTTGCGTCAGTCTGTGTCAAAACTGACAGAAAACCTAATCTGCTAACCTCGAATTTGACATAGACTTACAGTGCCACCAACATATTATTCATATGTTTGAATTTCCACAGGATTTATGGACTTTTTAATCAACATGTGGTATAATGCTTTTATATAAATACTAATACAAAATGCGAAAAAAATAGTATACACACTTCGTCAGAAAAGTAGTTTTACTAAACTTATATAGCTTTTTAAGTTACTCGCTCGCTTCGCTCGCTCGTACTCAATCAAGCTATATTCGTTTAGTAAAACTTTAGTTTTTTAAATTGGTTGTGTAATATACTATTTTCTACGATCGTGTCTAAATGACAACTTTTTCCACAGTTTCTATTGTCAAAAGTGACGTTTGTAGCACTCTTAATATTAGCGCCCGATTTACGTCTTTTTCGCACGTTGCCATTGGTGGCGTGTTTTAATGCTATATTAAAACACGCTTTGCCATTAAAGCACTCGTCGCACGTGCTTTAAAGGTGTACTTATACACTAGTATCATAATATTAATTCTATTATATCTACACATAACTAAGCATTGTGAATATACAGATTGTCTGCAGTTACTAGGTACACACGGCAACTAGATAGAGAGACTGTTTGTTCGTCTGACAGTCTGACCGTCTCTGTGTCTACTTAGTTACCGGGTGTACTTAGTAGATACCTTCAGACGATCTGTATAAATATCTTTATTGAGGTTGCTACAACTAAGAACAATGTTAAATGAAAATATTATATTGATAAATATAATCACACTTATCGGTTCTTGTTAGTCGCTTACAAGAATCGTGGGTATCTCGTTAAGCATGCAAACTGAATAAAATAAAATGAATTTCTTGAGGCTTGTAGGTACTATCCAGGACAAAAAAACTGGAGCAACTCTTAATAGAGATTTCAGTATTATTTGATTCACTTAAACGAGGCTTTAATCAGGTATATTCACAATAACAATACTTATTCATAGCAACGTCTAGACAAGTTGACAATTTAAGTTAGAAATGTCTAGCAACTATACATATTAAATCAGTCACATTCACAACAGAACATATCAACTGTTCCAGCTTTTTTTTCTTGGATAATACATATTTGCCATAAATGCCTAAGGAACGGCAAGGAAAAATGGTGGAAGTGTTTAGCACTGAATCATTTAAATTTGCAATAATTCTTACAGGAATGAGGTAGTAAAAGCTTTATTAAAGATCAGTTGTTTTTACTTTGTTGTAGCAGCTAGAA
This sequence comes from Agriotes lineatus, assembly GCA_940337035.1. Lineage (NCBI taxonomy): Eukaryota > Metazoa > Arthropoda > Insecta > Coleoptera > Elateridae > Agriotes > Agriotes lineatus. Next base: position 71,388 of record CALNHX010005766.1, read on the forward strand.
AAGTGTCGGTTGTATCTGATAGAAATTTATGTAATCCTTTGAATGGGCAACAGTCGACAACTTTTCATATATTCGGCTATCTCTACTAATAACATCGTTTTACTGTTTGGAGGAGTTTTCATGCGAAGCACAGTCGGAAACGAAGCAACATTTTTGTGCAAATCTACATACATTTGCACGAAAATATAGCATATTTGTTAAGTTTGGACCCGTTATAAAATTGCCTTAGCGAATTTCAGTTAGTTTCAACATTGTTGTGGCGCTGTTTACGATTGCTCAAATATGCACATATAAATTTGGTGCATGTACTTTCTTTAAATAATTTATGGACCCGCCTACATTTCAATGGCGGCATTGGGCAACCCTTGCGAAATAAATAGATTGGCTACCATTTCATAATCTACCAAATGTGAATAGTATCCTTGAGTTTTAAAAAATATACAAACTTTTATCTAAAAATTTGCCTAATCAGTTTTTATAATGTGGTTGTGCTTATTGTACGATACTAATGTCCAAAGGCATTTTTAACAACCTTTAAAATGTTTTACTAATAAATAAGGTTTTCTTATCTCCTAATTCTGTCATTGAAAATTTGGAGATGAGACGTACTAGATGAAAACATCTCTAAAACTTCTTTGTCGCCTTCAGTTGTTTTTGATATTTCGGTACGTTGTACTTCGCATATTAATATTTTGTTGAGCCGAAATACCCAAAAACAGTATGTGTCATTCTTATTTAGTTGCATTTTATTGTATATTATTTATTAGAGTGTCATTGCTATTTCAGATAGCTGTTGAAGCGAGCGACGATAAAATTTAAAAAATGCTTTTGTATAATCCCATTTTTTAAAGAAATTATACAATCTTTAATTGATGAAAATAGATATATTTATAGGTATTGCATTAAATAAAGGTGATAGATTTATAAATCTAGCAAATTTACAGTGCCAGATTTGTAGAGAAATGTTACGTTTTTATGTAGATACACTAAGCCCAAATTTTTAACATATTTTATGAATTCATAAGAATAAGGGCAACTGAATATGTTTTCTCTCTTTCGTAGTAGCATTATGCCGCATAGTCTAAATTGTAAGTAGGAGTACGTAACTTCTGAACATTATTTTTATTTACTAATAGCTTTGCTGCAATAGAAAACGCATTATAATAGGTAAAGAGAGCCATATACAGTTTAGCAAAAAAATCTTCCTTATGTAGTTTTGCGGCCGAAAAGTTGAATTAAAAAAATATCTAATCAAGTTCAAACTTGACTTTCTTAATTTTCACAAATCGTCATGTAACTAAAATTAGGACCTTCCACTTGGCATTAAAAGTGATATATTTTGTACCACCACATCTTTTACCGCAGATACTGTATTTGAATAATAAAATAAAATCAACATCACGAATTACTACAATTACAACAAAATAAAACTTTCAGAAAAAATGATAACACTACAAATATCTCAAAATATATACCACCATAGATTTATACCTTTGATAATTCTTTTGGTATTTACGTAAGTGTAAAAATTTGCCATTTTACCTTTTTTGAACATTTCCTCAAATAGTATGTCATGTTTTGGAGCTGATTGTATAATAGTGTAATTAAACATTAGGTTACAACAATTTATGATTTTTATTTGTTGCTTTATGAGAACAATTATGCCGTTTAAAGATTTACACCAACGGCTGTAGGTTCTCTGATTTGGACCGTCTCCAACAAGTGGTGCTTCCGGACAGCCTCCCCATCCTGCTCAGGAATTAACTAACAAAACTTTGCTAAACATCATAATTCTTGGATCACAGTGTTTTGTTTTTATTAAGAATTATTGAGCGTTAGTGAGTTCAAAACTTTCACTTGCGAGGGAAGTTCTGAGTAAAACCCTTTACTGATTTTTTAAATTGCAGTCGCTTAGAAACAACTTGGTTGTTGATTGATTAACTATTGTTAAAGAGATAATATTTCTACAATTACTCTAAATATATGTTTTAAAGTTCTAATTAAATATATTGGGCGAATAAGCTTATTTTTCAATAATACACACTGTAGTTTAATTGACAAAATATCTAGTAATTATAGTTGTCTTTTTAATGAAATATAACAAGAAATGGCAGAACAAAGGTTATATATCATATTGTGATTATTTTAAAGTAAAATATGGAAAATTATGGACAATAAAGATAAGTTACAAAAAGTTGCTGATTGTTATTACTTGGAAGGCGAGAATACTAAATTATGTTAACCTTTTTATATAAACTGCCATTTCGGGAGCCAATCAATGCGAAGCCAATGATTCCAGTAATACACAGAATTGACTAAAGAATAGCTAACTTTAACTTAATTTACATTTGTTTTAGCACACATTAGCATGTCCTAAATAGCAAAATATGAGCAACAAATAAGAAACTAAGCTAACGTATCTCACAAGGACTGTTTCTTGTCAGTCCTTAGGGTCAATTTTACTATATTTCAAACTAATTGGAGCTTAAAATTAATTTTGTAGTACCTCAATGCAAGGAGTTCTATAAGATGAAGTGTAAAGTAAGCTTGAAACTGCGGCATAAGTAAATAGCTGTTAAGTTGTTAATAGTTTATTAGTTTTATTGATTGTTGACTAACATGGGCACTTGCTATCAATCTATCTGCATGCTTTTTTGCTAACTAAAACAAATAAATTTATTGTGGAAATTTGATTAAAAGCTAAATTAAAGTAAACTATATAATATATTAAAAACTATTATATAAAAAATCATTAGTTTAAAAAAATTGGATTTAATTTAAAAAATAAATAGGTAGGTACTTAAAGAGATAGGTTGAACTAAGAGAAAGGACTGATAAAAAGGTGTTGTAGTAGATACTTGAATTAATGAAAGATTTGTAATTTTTTCGGTTCTACTAATACACAGAATGACTTACAAGACATAAAATTTACAACATGTTTTAGTAAGCCAGTAAAACTGTGTAATCTGATAAACCGATAGTAAAATATTAACGAGCCTGTTATTAATGAATTTATTATTCCAAAGCCAACAGACTGTAAAACTATATGTACATAACTATGTAAAATGTCAATCCGAATAATAGCTGCAGCTATTAAATTCTTAACGTTTCGTTAGAGGTGTAGCTGAGGCTTATATTCTAATTAACAGGAAGTATATTGTAGATTTTCTTTAAGCTCCTTAAGTCCTTAAGCGTTCTCCAGGTTTGTTGTAGTCATTTTCGAGAAAATTGAAGCGCCATTTATAATCTTGACTATGACTTATGCTTTTCGATGTCAGTAACATCCGCGTTAATTTATTTCTCCCCACATATTCCTATTTAGAATTTTTAAAGAAATGCCAGCAAAACTATTCCTTTTTTGGAGATAAAAGGTAGATTGAATATATCTGCATCATAGATAAAGGGTTATGCCGATTCAAAATTGAGTTTGTTGACTTCAGCACACTGGGGAAATGCCTTACGCACCGAGTCTAGAATTAGCACAAATTAGCTACAAATGTAAATTACAAATTAGCATGGCCGCTTCGCCCACGCAAAATCTAGCGCCTGCACTCGCTAGTGATAAGGATCGGTTCGAGTAGCCAGTTATCTCCTGATTAGTCGAATAAAATGTGGTAAAAGCTTCCATTGGTGAACAGATCGTTAGAGCACGTGCTCGTTGTGAACGAGTTTTTTTTCCCGCGCCCTATCGACATTAAAGATATCCAGTTAAAAATCTTCAGATAATTAACGAAATATTTTTAGAGAGGCGTGGTAAAAAATTATCGCGCTGGGAGTACCGTAGAAAGGCCATTTGATGCTTTAATGAATATTCATTGAACGATGATTAATGGTTTGGTTTGTGCATGAGAAATTCGTACTCCTGGTGGTATGAACATTGGATAAGCATTAAATAAATGTGAAATGGCACTTAAGGATATTGACAATTATTTCTATGTATTTAATAAACCTGTTGGAAGGAATTATTATACTCATTTGTGGGTTGTAAATAGTAACTTGACAGTTGAAAAATTTATTGCTTGTAGTTTGTCCGAAGATGCTTCAATCTGCATCTATTTGCAAGCATATAAATGATATTAAACTACCGGGAAAAATAAAAATGTCTAAATTTATAGTTTGATAACGTGCCATAAAATAGTTGCAGTTTCAATACATTTCATTGAACGAGGAGAATTATAACATACAATTTTTACAATTTGACGAATTGCTGTTTTAGATACGGTGAGATTAGAAAAAGGCATCTTAAGGTGGAAATTCTTACATTTGAAGCCCAAAAGGGCAGAAACCTAATATACAGAAATATTATTGCAGTGGTTATTTACCTCCTCGCAATTGTTATTGAATCTTCTTAACATTAAACTATGATATTAAAAATTATGTATTTCAGTTTTTATTTTATATCTAGCAAACACAATAAACAGCAAACAATCTATAAGGAAACATTATATTTATTGCTGTTACGAATAAGAATTATGTATGAAATCCATACTACAACCAACAATTGCAATTTTATCATATGAATCTTGTAAATTTTTGAGAGAATATAACGTCGTTCAAAATCTATATACATTGGTGTTTTGTTTTGCAGAAATAGCCAATATTTGCTTTTTTTTTAAATAAATGATATTGAACATCTATGACATTTAATGCCCATTGCTCCAGACAATGCAAGGCCTGATTGCGCACGTTTACAAAATTTCAGTCTTTGTGTGTAGTAAAACTGTACTAATTTTTTTAGATTGGTTTTTAAATAAATTAGAGAAATTGCGAGTCTATACATATACGTATTTTTATACCGCATTTGGAAAACCACTACAAACACCTTAGTGTGCAACAGAAGACAATTTCCTAAATTCCATTTTCTAATCTAAGTCAAAGTTAAATTATTATTCTGTAACCAGTTGACATGTGACACATTTTAATTTGATTAATATTTGAAGTAAGATAACGATAGCATCATTTTTTTAGTATTGGTGCTTCGTTTACAATTTTACATCATACCGGAAACTACACAAAATAGTATAAATATTAGATTAGTATCGGCACAGAAAAGTTGTCCAGAATGATAAATTATGGACCTATAAAAAAATTCAGGAAGATTTACCTAGTCAGATTAAACCATCATTTTAATAAATACAATTTATTTTGCTTAATTTAAAAAAAATTCCGTTTAATCTGACTAGGTAAATCTTCCTGAATTTTTTTATAGGGCCATAATTTTATCATTCTGAATAACTTTTCTTGGTAAAATTTTGCCGTACCATGAACAAAAAGGGTAGTTTACCTGAAAATCATACGACACTCATTAATGACCAATAGAAAAATTAGTTCACGAGCCGTAACCAAGACAACAACAAAATTTCTTGTAAATTTTTTGTACGTAGACCAACCTAACTGTGAGGGTTTGTGTCATTACGATTTTCTTACCGAATCTGTATTCGAGCATTAATTCATATTCGGAAATGATTTTTCGTGCATTCCAACAATGTCCTAATTAATACGATGTTGGAACGCACTCAAAAAATTTCCGGAAAGAACTAATGCTCTTATGAGATTATATGTGAAAAAAAAATAGTTTTCGCTTCACTGTCAAGGCCGACTTGCTTTTTCAAAAACTGAAAATAAACTTAAAATTCTCATCAGACCAAGCAGGACCTAATCCCATATTCTTAAAATAAACTTCAAAAATTTTTAGTCCATCTCACTTCTTGTAATATCAATCCTGGGTACACTGTATATAATGGTATATTGTACAAAAAGTTGAGAAAAGTATAGTTTTTCTGTGCAAGACGCGAGATTTTTAATCGAGACGAACCGGAAATTAACAATGCGCCTAGTATGGAAAAACACTTTTGTCATGTTTTGCTTAAAAATGTTGATACAATAGTTATTTACTATACAAGTGAGCTAAGAGCATCATTAATATACGTGTGTGTAAGTTACAAACGAGTGCGTAGCACGAGTTATGTAAGCACACCACTCAGTTAGGTAATGATGCCATTACATAACTGAGTGGTGTAATGAGCTTCATTACCTAACGGAAATAGTGTCAAATGAGTGACGTAATGAGTTACTTATCCCACAGGAGTAAATAAAGATATCAAAGACTGTGAATTTAAAAATTACACTGTGCGTTGATCTGCAGGGAAATGTTGCTATGCAGAAAAGTACCACCTTTCTAAACTATTTGCTGTTTCCATGAAGACAGGTATTGCTATGCAGAGAATTGCCGCATTTCTAAAAGATTTTATTTTTAAAAACACAGTATAATTATCTACAGTACGTGAAAAAATATTTTTTCGACGACTGACATCGAAAGTAGATTTTTTTCACCGTCATTTGACAACAGAAAGTTGACATTTGCCGCTGAGCGTGCGTTTTCATCTTTTTGCCGCTCGCCGAGCGTTTTGGGTTTCCGCGTGAACAAAATAGGTAGCCACGTCCGAATGTTTCCTTGACAACTCCCGTCATTTGTGGAAATAATCGCGTCACATGTCTAATAGACTGCGCGAGTAATGTTAACTTGATTGTCAATTAATTTTTGCGATAAAATGAAATTTGATATTTTCCTTTAATAATATGCTCAGTCGTCGAAAAAATAGTATGTATGTTTCGAGCTAAAAGTGCGCTTGCCGCTTTTGCATGATTGCTGGTTTCGACTTCGTCTCAACCAGCAATATTCATGCGCAAGCGGCAAGAATGCACTTTCAGCTCTTAACATACAATATACTATTATTTAATGAATGAAGACTAGAACAAGTAAACAGCTTTTATGTTGATTTATACTGTAACAATGTTCAGAAACATTTTCGTGATCTTAAGTCTACGAGACGAATGGAGTGAAGGAATTAGAGAAATAAATTACATAAATGTTTTCATTTTCTTTAACTTCCTATATTATTCAAGTGTACAGGGTTATTCATTATAAATTACCCACCCCTTATCATCGTTATTATTGCCTATAGAAAAAAAAGTTTTAAATAAAAGTTATGTGGTTATAACTGAATTTTGTTAAAATGCTATCAAAAGTACAGTAGCGTGCATAATTAAGGGGATACAAAAAAGTAATATATTTTTTTAAATGGAACACCCTGTATATTATTAAATTTTTGGAACGACCTTATACCGTTTTTGAGTTATTAAACGTTGAATATCTTAGTTAAACTAGTTACTGTAAATAGGAATTATTAAAGTAAGCTATGAAAATGCAACTATTTTGTTTGATAAGTGACATTTCTTTAATGAAATAATAAAAATTAGTTATCATTTATTTATATTTAAATTTCCTGAATAAAACTTTGTTATATTTAATAATGTTAACTAGTTTAACTAAGATATTTGACGTTTAATAACTCAAAAACGGTATAAGGTAAGGGTAACATATGGTATATTTTTGAAATCAGGAAAGAAAGATCATTCCAAAAATTTAATAATATACAGGGTGTACAGGGTTATTCATTATAAATTACCCACCCCTTATCATCGTTATTATTGCCTATAGAAAAAAAAAGTTTTAAATAAAAGTTATGTGGTTATAACTGAATTTTGTTAAAATGCTATCAAAAGTACAGTGGCGTGCATAATTAAGGGGATACAAAAAAGTAATATATTTTTTTAAATGGAACACCCTGTATATTATTAAATTTTTGGAATGATCTTTCTTTCCTGATTTCAAAAATATACCATATGTTACCCCTACCTTATACCGTTTTTGAGTTATTAAACGTCGAATATTATTATTTATTATTATTTTGTATAGTATAACAAGTAAATATTTGGACTTTTTCTTCCTCACTGTAAACCATTTTGATTATTTCATTAAATAAATGTCACTTATCAAACATTAGTTGTCATTTTCATAGCTTACTTTAATAATGTTAACTTTTCCATATTTACAGTAACTACTTTAACTAAGATATTCGACGGTTAATAACTCAAAAACGGTATAATATAGGGGTGACATATAATATATTTTTGAAATCAGGAGAAAAAGATCATTCCAAAAATTTAATAATATACAGGGTGTTCCCTTTAAAAAAATATATTACTTTTTTGTATCCCCTTAAACCTGTACGCCACTGTAATTTTGATAGCATTTAAACAAAATTCAGTCATAACCACACAACTTTTATTTAAAACTTTTTTTCTATAGACAATAATAACGATGATAAGGGGTGGGTAATTTATAATGAATAACCCTGTACTCGCCCCTTTCTGAGTTATTAAAACTCATAACATTTTCTTGTTTGAACATGAAAAATTCGTCATTAATAAATAATAGCGTTTTAAGATCAACACACCTTATCTTAGCGATATGACATTGCTCATAAAAATGTGTTAATATACAGGGTGGTCCACTTTTTTGTAGCAGGACTTTTATAGTAGGCATAAAAACTGATTTCAAGGCGAAAATTTTATATGAACATAGGCCCTGAAACTCTTCGTTTTAAAGATACAGGGCGTTCAAATTTTTGAAAAAAAAAAATTTTTTTGTACAGTATCCCAACCAGCTGAGACAATTAAACTAAATTTGGTGTGCAGCTCTATCCTAAATGCTAATACATTCCGTGACAATATCAAGGCCCTCGATCGACCATTGGCGGAGATGTTGGATTTCGCGACCAATAAATTTGAAAATTCACTAGTACGACCCTGTTAAAAATCGAAATTGTTTTTTTTTTCAAAACAAGGGTTTATTTCTCTACAAAAAATGTAATTTTCCCATATTTCCCACGGTTACGTTGCAATTTTCAATAGTTTGGTCAAATTCATGTTTTTTATTCAAAATAAACTCGAACTAGTTTTGGGGTAGAATATTCTAATTAAATAAGTTACATTTGTTGTTACTTATTACTGGACATTGAAAATAAGGTTTTTTAATTTCTTCTTCCATTATTAGGATAAGTATACGAAAAACGGCTAACATTTCCTTATTTTGTAAAGAAAAGTGTGTCATGAAAAACAAAATCACCCTGTATCTTTAAAACGAAGAGTTTCAGGGCCTATGTTCATATGAACTTTTCGTCTTGAAATAAGTTTTTATGCCTACTATTAAAGTCCTGCTACAAAAAAGTGGACCACATATTGCTGCCATACCTGCTAATATAAAAATTAATAATTAATAATTGGATTCGGTTGTGAGAACACTATCCTTTGCACCTAACATTTACTTTGGTACTTGTCTTTTGCAAAAAAAAATTATTCTGGGCACACGTAACAAGTCTTTCATAAGCAATCATTATACGAGACTCTTCTTTTACACATACAGCAACTCAGAGTTTATAAAATATAACAGACAAGTAAAATAGGTGCATGGGTTCATGGAAGTAAGCAATAATTATATTATTTGAGGATCGAAAAAAGAAAACTTTTTTTTACTGCCTCTTTCAAACACCCATTTTCGCCAGCTTAATTATCATTATAGAGCTCAATAATACAATAAAATTACGCCAGCTATAAGTTAAATAATAGCACAGAATAATTTTGCTAACCTGGTTCTTCAAGCCACTGTGCGACCCTTTTTTGAAAACTGCAACCACACGCTGCTGCTTCCCAAGTGACTCGAAGGAGCACAAAATTATTTTGAAGTAGTTGTATATTCACCCCAAAACAGGATAACTCAAGCACTTAGTTTGGATTAAAATTTATGTTCACGTAAGTAAATATTTCACAATAAATTACACAGACCTCAGGTCAAAACAATTAACATAACCTCTAAAATTGAATGACAAAAAGGCGAGGTTACCCCGTCGAATGTAAATTATGAAGTTCTTTTTTAGATCTCGGCGCTCTTCCTTTTTATAACAATCAAAAAACAAAAGTTGATGCTTAAATTTGAGCCCTTAATTGGTCGAAACTGACATCACTTTTAGGACAATTGCTATGCCAAGCCCAAATAAAATCTAATAGCTAAATTAGAAAAATGCTTATGCTAATTGTACACAACTTTACACTTAAACGCCAAACTAATTACAGCATCGCCTTCAGCGCAATTCGGTGAACAGATGTTCCAAATTTCACATCCATCCGTTCTAGTTACATGTCGAAAAGTTTTTAGCATGAATCGGCTTCCGCCCATACAAAACCCTGATGTACTGTCCGAAAGGTGGTTCCAAAACCCTGCTGCACGTGTGTGAATATTATCTACGAGGAAGAAGTTTTAATAACGAAGATCGCATAGACCGAGATGAACTTTGCATCCTGCAATCTTGCACGAAGTCGCGAATTCCAACAGCTCTGCCAAGGCCCCTATATGTACAGGGAGAGCGAAACTCGATGTCTCAGATTTATTATAAGAAAAAGAAAAACGATAGAAAAAATCTAAAAAGAGGTTCTTAAATGGGTTTGAGTAAGGTCCATTTTAAACCATAATTGCATATTTTTCCATATCTGGAAACTGAAGTAATGACGTCATCGAATTTGTTTTTCCTAGAAACATACCTATATTTTGGCATATTTAAAAAAAGATGCGACTTTGCTATTTGTTTCCAAAGGCTACTTGTTTAAATCGTGACAATTGCGAATTTTTGATAATACTTTTTTTTTACAAATTTGATTATAATTTTCGAACGAAAGAAAGTAACATTTTTTTTCTTCACAAATGTGTTCAGAAAAATTAGCTCTTTTTAAATATGCCAAAATATAGGTATGTTTCTGGAAAAAACAAATTCGATGACGTCATTACTTCTGTTTCCAAATATGGAAAAATATGAAAATTTGGCTTAAAATGGACCTTACTTAATCCCATTTAAAAACCTCTTTTCAGATTTGGTCTATCGTTTTTCCTTTTCTTATAATGGAGCTGATACATCGAGTTTCGCTCACCCTGTACAATAACACCTCTTCCAAGTATGTACCTACCTTATAGACTGCACAGACTCCTGTGGAGCACGTTTGGTGTAATCATTTGGCTTGTAACAGCTCTCATATCACTGGTACGTAAATTCATAGCTTTCATGTGCACACACTTTCTCTGTTTGCCGGCCCCTAATTTGGAACACACACATGTTTTTCATCTATGGCCCTTTAATTCTGCAGCTGCGACCCCAATTGTGTGTTGCCGGCGACCTCGGCTTCCATCCGATCTTAGACCAGTTCCGATTGCAGTTCCAGTGCACAGCAACAGCCCCATCTGCTTCGCCAGTATACCGAGTGTATACATTTTTGGTGTTCTTGCTCGGTTTTACACGCACTTTAGTCGTAATTACAATTCGTGTCTTAGTTTTTATAAGCGCACTTTGACGCACTGTGAAGCACACAAAAACTTGTCCAAAATGTTTTATTCTGTGCCAAATAAAGCTAATATGTGCCCTTATACGTTTGCTTGCCCTTTGTGTGGCTAAAATGGGATCTCCAAGTAAATTTTAACTTGGTTTCGCGAACACGTAACCCCACATTTTATCTCAATCTCAATCATACTTGGTGCTGTGTGAAACGCACTTTGCATGTGTGCTTAACTTAAATTAACTATGAGTTATTGTTACGAATAATTTGTAGTTTCGCATGCATTAGTGATAGTTAACCAGTTGCATTTTATTTTTAAGCATTTCGTTACGATTAATAGGTGGTGTCGCAGACACAATTTCTAACAATTAACTAAATTCTACTATTCGCATTTATTTTTCCCAAATACCCATATATCTCGGCTGACTAGGTAGGCAACTCTATGTGATTTTGTTATTAACAAATTTCTAACTTAATATTACAATTGCAGTGTTGTTATCTTTTGGGAACACACCAATTTGGTAGGGATTTTTGCCAATAATTTTGGAGAGTTTTGATAACCTGGATTGTTGAGCATGTGCTGCTTTTCTCACGTTCTTTTCCATTAAACATTCGTCACGGCGTAGTGCTCCAAAAAGCCACTTGGTTTGGCTTGGCTCCGTTGGTTATGGAGGATCTGAAGCACAAATACCTTTTTGACGTTCGAGTAATTGGTTAATGTTAATATTCTTACGTTTAACGCCTCGGCGGAATTATTTGGGCCAGCTTTACCCCATGCACGTCTACATTGGGCTACCTATCAGCCCCAGGTTAGTTTACGATAGCTCCTATATTCTTATAGGGGGGCTCACCTAGAATTTGTACGTTTTTAGCCAATTTTCACCTGGAATACGCAATTTTCACCTGGGTGTCGCGAGTTTTCCCCTGGGATTTGCAACATTCTCCTGGATTTCTCAAGAAAATTGTATATTGCTCTGCGTTGGGAGCATCGCCTACCTGCAGTCTGATCGCTGTCCCCTGGCTTCAAGGCAAGGCACCTGCTACCTATAACCTTTCCACTGCCGGAAGCTGGCGATTTCCTCTCCTCATGCCTTGATGCCGCTGCCCCAGGTGTGCTACGGACTCGATTGCCGCTTCTAGTTCGGCACTGGCCATCCGAGTTAATTGGGGTGTGTACATGTACTAGCGAATTAATCGTATAAATAATATTAAGGCATTTTATTCAATTCGTCTCGCCTTATCTATTTTAGTATATATTTTGCAGTAGCTGCATTATTTGCGCTAGCTATTTATTTACTACCATGTTAGTTTAGAGGCCCCTTTCGTGGTATTGAAAGCTACGTTTAAATTTACTCACCCCCTGTTGCATGACAGCACTAACGTTGCTACTAGATTCCCGCAAAGAATTAGAAATATAGTATTTTGGGGCCTTGAATAGACCATAAAGTTATTGTAGGACGTTCGTATACCTAGGACACGTTATGGCTGTGGTTTTCGGCAGAACCGCCGTGTTTTGGGCTTCTTGTGCTTGAGTTCAGCTTTCACTACTTTTAGGTTATATGCCAAATTAACCCGCTGTGGCTAAAGAACCGCCCGTGGACTCGTAGCGCCCAAAATTTAAGTATTCATAAAATAATTTTTGCACTTATTAGTTAACACTGTTAGGAGCGTATTCAAGCCATTATTTGAACTATCATAATAAGCATAATGACTTTATCATAGAAATCTCTTCGACCCTGTATGACCATACAATCTGAAGGTGTTTCGTCTCTTCAACATTTTGAAAATTGTCATAATGTTAGTTCGAACTAACAATCGGGGTAGAGGTTAGCTTATCGCTTGCATAGCTCCGTTATGTCGCACCGTACTTAAAAGGGTGCGTGCTAATTTGTGTGCCCATTTTGTACCTGCGTTTTCTTAGTTATTCGCGCGAGGGAATTATACCGACGCTGTCGGCAGTGTGCAAACCTCCACTTCACGGGATTTCCCATTAATTAATTTTATCCCCTAGTGGAAAACTTTAAAATTTGGGTTTTAACTTAATTTGCTGTTGTTTAAAACCAACTTTGCTTTTTATTAAGCTATCCATGCCTATTTTAGCGAAACGAAATTAATTGTATTTATGCAGCTCGCGCGATTATATTTGCTTATGCAGCACCCATTTCTTTTTAATGTGTTTAGGCTAGTTGTTAGTTTGTTAGCATATATTGAGATGGTATGAGGCCCACACTTGGCTCTGTTTGCAGTGCAAGATAATTGGCCGATTCAATAAGCACAGAGTTGGGATGCTTTATCTAATTGCAAATATTAAAACTAAAGTAAAACAGTAAATGCATTGATAATGAGATGCGAGAAAGATTAAATTGGTTGGAGAAAGGTACGGAAAGGCAAAGCAAATTTCAAAGGGTTTAGATTGGCTTGTGAGTAAATTAATATAATTCGAATAAGGTTTGTGCACATGTAAAGCCAGACCAATTTATAAAATGTATTTGACACAAAGGGTTGTTGGCTGCATTATAAAAGTAGCATCATTTGTTAAGTCAAAAGCAGAAGATTATGAAATTGGTAAGCAAAGCAGAAAGGTAAATTAAGCAGGATAATATAGTAGCAATATTGCAAAAGAGCAATTCTAGAAGGCAACAGAAGAGAAAAGATAATGACGCGAACATGCTGAACTCAAAAATCAGTGCATTTAAAAATAAAGTGTAATAGTGCAAAGCAGAGCAATGACATAATAAAAATAAAAACGTTGTTTAGTTATAAGATTAAAGACAATAATTTAGTTTTAAGAAAATTGTAAATATAATTTAAGTACTCAAATTTACTTCCATTTGCAACCTTTCTTTACAAAAATTAATTTCCTTTAACATAAGAGAATCACAGTAACTTAGCAATCTGATGCTGTTTTGATGAAAAAAACGAAGAGAACAATTGAATTAACTTTTATGTGAAGTTTGTTAGATTTTTGCTCCACTTTAAACACATTTTTATACTATTAAGCGAGCATATTACCAAGAAAAAAGAATTGCTTTCTATTGTGCCCACCTTAGAGTATATGTGACAGTGTTTGTGAAGGTTTCCGCAGCACTAAAATATAAAATTTTCCAATCGCTTCTCCGAGAACATCGGCTGCCGTTCAGCTGGGGTTTCCGATAACCGTTCCCGGCGAAAGTAAGAATCCGGAGCCAGAGGCCTGCACTGCATTACGTCAGGGAGGACTGCAAGAACGTCCCGGACAGCATCTGCAGCGAGGGGACCGTCTCCAGCAGAAGATCCGGGTAGCATTCACAACGGGCAGCTTAGAAGTCTGCAAACGAGGTACGATAAAGCCTGCAAATTTATGTGTGGAGTGTCGGAAACGCCTTAAAATCCGAGGTCAAACCTTTCCGGAGTGGCTTAGCGTTTTCCCGAGGCACCATTTGCTTCGGTTTTTCCAAAAATCGAGTAGCGTCGGTGGATTGTGCGAATTCGGCTGAGAACCCAAGCGAACAAAAACAAATGCACGTTTTGGCGTCCTTTGTACGTTACGAAACAAGCAATAGGAGGTGTTCCTACGTCATCATTGAAACAAAACATTGCTGTTATTTGGTTTGCTGGATTTATCTCATACCTTGGGGAGGTCCGGCCCAAGGATTTGTCAACGTTGAGGACCTGGCGATCTCTTCCATAGTTTTTTTGCTGTTTAGCTGGAACCCCAACCCTTCCCGACGAGTTAGTCAACTTAGGCCGATATTTACCAGCCGGCAAAATATCAAATATAACTTTCGCCACCTGGTAAGGCCAACCCTTAATCCTTCGTCACATTATGTGGCTACTATATACAAGAAGCTCTTGAATTTTACTTTTGAAACAACTTATGCCTTAAACGTGACTATTTACAACCATCGAAAATTCTACGGAAAGGAAATCTGTTTGTGCCAGCAATTTTCGTTTTGAAAATGAAACGTTGTTAGTTACTCATTACATTAACTTGTAAAATCTGCAAGGTACAAACGAATATATCACAGCAATATATTATCGAAAAAACACAGTAAAGCTAATAGTTATTTATAGTACAAGTGTGTTATATTACAAATAATCCACGAGAGTATAATTCAGCCCTCGAAGCCGCCCTCCATTTTGAATGGAATTGTTACATAGACTAGTGCTTTTTAACCTTAAAAAAGAGATCCCAATTGAAGTAATGGTCTTAGAACGCGACTCACAAGGTAGAAATCGGTGTGATTTTAGACAGGATATTTCAAAATTGCATAACACTAATCTAGGAACGCTTTCTATAGGCCAAAATAATTAAAACAGTTAAGGAAGCAACAGCCCTACAAAATGTAATGGAAAATAATATAGATAAATCAAATTTTTAGGCGATTTTTATGTTGAATTATTTAGAGGACCTTGAAACAATTTAATATACGGCTTACAAGGAGTTGTTTATGCAAGAGTGGCTAGATGTTCTTTACCGTAACTTTTTGCTGTGGAAATGCTGTGAAAAATGCAGTAATACAAACTAAACTATAATCTTAACTAAAGGAAATACGAATACACAAAAACATTAAATCATATATTAAAAACTAATTAATACAATTAATAAATTAAAAATTTAAAAACAATTTCGTAAAAGTTTTGAACTCATGCATAGTCACAAACAAATAGAAAACAGTATAATTTGGTTGTAACGCCATGAGGCTGAGATTGCCCTAATTTTACGAAGGTATTTCACAAAAGAAACTATCAAATGATCAACTAAAAATATATACAAACATAATATTCTTTAAATCTTCTTTTACCCCTTTAGGGACGACATTATCAAAATCATTGAAAAGCTTTCTAAAGATTTTTAAAAAACACTTATATGCCAAAAAAGAATGCTCTAACTTAACTAACACAGAAGACACGAAAGGTTCTATAATTCATCCCCGAATCCACATTCCCACCTTTAACGGTTAATTCACCCAAAATCCTGAATAGCGTGTTTAGACATTTTTATGGGAAGCCTTTATAAATAAGAATTAAGTCAATATCCCATCGGGCTTATGATATATTGAGGAATTCGTGAAAATATATTTTACTAATTTGCACCCACTCAATGAAATTTGAGAAAATCATCTCTTGCTACTGCGCTACGTAACTAAAGGAACTTTCTGACAAATTTCAAGTTCTTGGTACCAGGTATTGTGGCTGCGTTGATGAGCCAGTGCTTGTCCTTTATATTCTTATTATTAATTATTAAATACAAAAACGGATATACCCGCAAGGGGTAAGATAACTAATTTTGGTGAGTAACACCACCAAGGACCCGAGTGTAGAAGATTAAATCTAAAAAGAGCGTGAGCCAGATTAACTGTCTACCCACGATGAAAAGGTAGTAGACGCCACTTAATGTGATCACTTTGGGACTTGGCAAAAGTGATAACAATAACCGAATAATAACCAAATCCGAAATTAACAAAAATGCAATCATATTTAATAAAAAACAAACTCTTATATAATAATGTTTTCATAAAAACTATAAGTAACTACATTGTACTTACATAGAACATGGTGAAAGTTTGAACTTTTGTATAAAACTGTTCTAGTGTGGTTTGACGATATTCTTCTTTGAGTTCATTAATAAAACTTTCATAAGAGTAATGCGGTTGAAAGTTTATATCGACAAGGAACACTACGTCGCAAAACATCTAATGCCCTTTGTGTTTCACTAAGGGATAGATCTCTGCGTTTGGACATTGTTATTCCTTAACACTTGCGAGGG
The DNA here is from genome assembly GCA_940337035.1 of Agriotes lineatus. NCBI lineage: Eukaryota > Metazoa > Arthropoda > Insecta > Coleoptera > Elateridae > Agriotes > Agriotes lineatus. Next base: position 88,360 of record CALNHX010005766.1, read on the forward strand.
AACAGACGGCAACTGGCTGGTGCAAATTGTAAATTGCAATTAGCCTTAATCACTTTTTCGACAAAACGACAGGACGCTGCACTGACAAACCCGATACATATCAATTGCATTTTGCTGATTTCACCGAGTATGACGCAGTGTTGGTTACTGTTAGTAAAGAAAACAAGTGCGGATCGATATCTGACCAGGAAACATCCACACAGATATGCAGTGGGTTAAGAATTTTAAAAATACATACACACATACCTACTAAAAATTTCGAAGGACGCCGATAAAACGATAACATCAACCGAATTCTTGCTCACAATATCCGATGCATTCTACATGCATTGGTATACAGCCGGTCCGTACATTGTGATTTCGATAACAATAGTCGAATGATAACCTTAATCGCGATTACAATATGCGGCGTCTACTGTATTAAACAATTATGGATTAAGTAAATCATAGCCCTGGAAATGCATTGAATTATACAAAGAAACGGTTACGATATTTTTGGAAACAACAAACCTTACGATGTGCAATCTGGAATGTGATGTCTTAGAATACCAAAGATGTAGAAATAGTAAAAGAGTTACAGCAGCATAACATACAAATAGGTGCCCTAACGGATTAAAAAAAACGGAAAATGCTCCGTGAAAATTAAGAACTATATATTTATCTATAGCGGTAAAAGCAAGGATAAAAGAGGAAAGAAAGACGTGGCCATAATGATACAAGATAAATATACTCAAAACATAGAAGATATATGTTGACGAAAGAATTTTATGGGTCACATTAAAACTAAATGGTAGCAGAATACATGTTTTTAGCGTGTACTCTCCGGATATTGGCAAATTTAAAGAAGAGAGAGAGAGAGAGAGAGAAAACTTTTGATAATTGGAGACTTAAATGCTCGAGTAGGAGCTAACATTATTGACGGTGTAAAACAAGTATTTCACCACAATGGGAAAATGTTATTAGAATTATGTTTGATGAATAATCTACCTATAAATAATACATTTTTCTCCCACAAAATGCAGTACAAATATACATGGGAGCATTCAAGAGGACAGAAATCCGTCATAGATTATATAATAACAAACACAAATTTCACACCAGAACAAATACTAGATGTAAGAACACTGAACAGTGCAGATGTCGGAAGTGATCATTCTTTAGTTCTGAGTAGAATACGGCTGAAATTCAAACCAGAGAGAAAAGGAACGAAATGAGAAACAGCAGTGTTCCAATATATTATCTCGCAGAGCGTTTAAAGTAAATATGTTCGTCTGTTGTATTTCTAGGAATAGTGTCATGCTGGAAACTCATTTTCTAGCTTCTCAATAAGACTATTGATTGATAGTACTATCATTGATATGGTACAATATTTTTCACTTGAAAACATATTGATTAGTGTTTTATAAAGCTTTAGGAATCTCACTACAGCTTCTACTAAATCCCATTCGTTATTGTTCATTTCCATCAAGGAAAGCTCTGTATTGCGTCACAATTAAAGTTCAGAGGTAACTTATACTTGGTCGTCCTACTTAGCATTTCCAGAGCCAGTAGATATAGAGAGTACCGCCATTCTTTGATCCGTGAAAATGCCGCCATCGCCGCCATTTTTGTTCCCATCAGCAATGACTGATTGAGTTATGTCTAAATTTTTACTTGAAATTGGCAATACTGTAAGTCTAAGTCAAATTCGAGGTTATTAGGTTATGTTTTCCATCAGTTTGTGTCAAATAACAAACAAAACCTAACCTACTAACCTCGAATTTGACGTAGACTTACAGTCTTGCCAATTTTAAGTAAAATTTCGGATTGCCAATAAATGTCACGTTGACGGAATTGTGTTACTAACCTCAAAGTGACGCATATGACAAAGGAACAAACATGGCGGACATGGCGGTACTCTCTATATCTACTGGCTCTGAGCATTTCATACGTCGAGCCCCATCTCGTATTAACGTCGATACTAGGTTTTGAAGAGCTAATAATTTCTACTACGGTATCGTAGCATATATAATAGCTAATTGGTAGTTGTTCAGATTTTCTTACTATCTTCGTTAAGCATTTATCTTTTTTAGGCTTGCCTCTGACCAACTATATCATCATCTTCCTCTGAATCCAAATCCTCTTCAAGTAAATTAGTTACATGTTGTTTGGCCTTAAAAAGTTTGAGCAGCTAACTTTAAAATGGAAACATGAAAAGTATTAACTTCTGCTGTCAAAATCTCCTTCTAATAATGTTTTCAAACTCCTTGCAAATGTAAATTTTGACGATGCGTTGTCCGTTGTAATACCGTTTTTCTGTTAATGCCATACGATTTTAGTATTTTGTATTGTTCTGGCTCCACGTTACTTCACCTTTTATGTTATAATTGACTATGTTATAATGGTCTCTATGTATGCAAATGGTTTTACGTTATAACAATAATTATTATACTTTAGTTATTACATCTGACTTTTACTATACTTTAGTTTATTTTCAATCAATTCTCTTTTAAAACTGAATTTAAATAACTCATTTGCTCTTTTATAAATTATGGATGATCAATATTATTAAATCTCTAGCTCCGGTACAAACATTTTACTCTTGACTGAAAACACAGCTCGAATTCGCTTATAATCTAGTCTGCTTTTATTCCTAAAAATTAATTCTTTTATTTCATGACAACTTGTACGTATGTCACCTGTCATTCAAATGATCTTGTTCTTCTTCTACTTTACTTAGACCTCAGGTCTGTTTATTTTCCTTAGATACAAGTATTTATTGCTCTTGAGATGTAAACTGCCAGCTGACCTTCCATCTCTTCGGGGGTCTTCCCGGTGGTCGACGAGTTGTTGGTTTCCCTTCGAAGGCTGTGCAGACCAGTCTGTCATTCTCCATGCGTTTCACGTGATCGTACCAGTAGCGTCTTCTCTGTCTGCCCCATCTGACTACATCGTCTACTTCACATATCCTTATCATTTCATCATCCCTGACTCGATCGCTAAGAGTTTTCCCTGCTACCATTCTCAGTGTTTTCATTTCTGATGTTCTTGTCATGCTTTTGGTTTTGTTCGTGTCTGATCTTTTTTCGATTATGTACGTAAGTATTGGTCGAACACATGTTTTATATATTCGCACTTTACTGTCTGTTCGCATGTATTTCTTGTTCCATCACTGTAATTTTTAAAGGTTGAAAAAAGGTAGAAAACAAACTGGAGGGTTTTTACTTGCCTTTGGAGGTAGATCAAGTAGTCTAATCAGAGGGATAACTGAACACCTCGAGGTATTTCTTCGACTCGTTCTACCTTGTTTGGTATTCATGGCATTTTATTCTACCTAAAAACTCCTATATTAATATTAGGAGAAAAATATATAATATATTACCCCAAACAGCTGTACTTCCAAAATTTTATACTAAAAACTCCTGGAAAGGCATAATAGTTTTACCTTAAAGGAATTGCATTTTGTAGTTTAAGGTAATTTAGGTGTTTTCCACCTAATCCCTTTCTACAAGGTAGAAATTTTAATGGCCTGAGTTACAATAAACAACCTTTATAAATAAGCTTTCACCTTAAAACTAATTTGAAAATTAAAATTACATTTTGTAATTTAAATGAATTGATTTAGGATAACGGTTTTGATTGTGCATAAAAGTATATTGTATCCGTATTTTAATTGTGCTTTATCCAATCAAGAAAATTAAATGCTCGAACTTCATTCTCGCATTTAACTATTGTTTCATGCAATAAATAACTAGGTACTATTAAAAACTGAATAATAATTTGCAGTGAAGTGCTGTCTAAGGCGATGGGGTAAATTGCGGGATTTTTCCTTTTTACTATTCTCAGAAAGGTTTAGTTTGGGTTTAACTAACTAAAATTCTGAGAAAATACCAATTTTATCAAAACTAGTTTAGTAACAATTACCAAGTAATTATCTGGAAGTAATTTGCAATGTGCAACTGCATGGTCGTTTTACAATACACGTTCAGAAAAAAATCATAAAACATTGTATTAAAACATTTAAAATTCAAGTGAAGTAAATTTAAGTACCGTTTAGCGTTAGTGCATTTGCATGCCGATTTTCTAATCCTAACCAGTTTGGAGTTTGGGAACACCGTTTAAGCACATTGAAACTTCCAAGATGACGTCAATAAGGACTCTGGTAAAAATTGGTACTTTAAACCGAGGGTAGATCGGTTTAAATATTCTTTCTTGGCCACACAAGTTTCGTTGCAATTGCAGCCAAAACATCTCCAAAATTTTGCGCTTTATGTTTTGTGAGTTTTTTAAATAGTAATATTCAGGTTATGTATACATGTATAGGTATAACAAATTAATCGTTTTTAGGAATAATTTTCTGATACGATTGTAAAGAATGTTCGAATGTCATATTTGCCCCAAAAAAATTCTACATTTACAATTATTATTACAACACATGAAATTTTCTCATTCCCCCTTGAAGAACTGTGGTATAGTTTGTCAGATTAATGACTGTTTGAAGACGTATCAAGGTGTATCTTCATTAATTGTGCATTGTAAAAAAAATCACAAATCTATTATTAAATGTCACAGAATAGATTTTTTACCGCATTCTATTTTATAGTTGGTGCAGGATTGCGAACGACTGTTTCACAAAAAATTGCCATTCAACTTAATTTGTTTTTTACAAATGACCGAAAGTTCAAAATTCTAGGATTTCTGCGAGAAAGCAAATATGAAACAAAAATGAGAAACGTAGATAAGGGGTCGTATCTAAATGTTTTTGGTAAGAAGACATACCTATATTACTAAAGATAGACATGGTATTTTATAATTACTATTTTAATTATTTTTCAGACAATGAAAGCGACGTCTATTTAATTCTTCTGCCGTTACGGTTTAAAAAGGATAGTTTAGCGCTTATTAAAAATGTAAGTTCTAAATTCACTTTTCTGGAAAAAATATTGTTCTAATGCTAATTTTCACAGAAACCCACCATCATGCCTGGTAGTATTGTGCCAACGGCAACTGAATGCACTGATTGGTTTGCTCCTACCAACTACGTGTGTATGGACTACGTTAAAATTGCAGAGGTCCCTACTTTTACAGAGGCGGTGGAAGAAATAATAGCTGTAATATTTTTATTTAAAGTTCAAAGCCGCAATTGTCTTAATTTGTAATAAAATGATGTAAATATTATAAAATAACTAATCTTAGATATATTTAGTAAACTCCCCTATCCTGTATTTTAATCGAATGATCTACAAATGTATTCCACATTAATGTAAAGTATTTAAATATGATAAGATTAATAAAAACTTTTCAGTTACTTTTAGCTGTCTTTTTCAAATGTAAGTTTCTACCTCTAGATGTGCAGTGTCGTCGGACTAAAATAATGACATCCTCCATCATCTTTAATCGGCAATATGTCAAGTATATTTCTATTAATTGGGACATTAATATTTCTAAATAAACGATTTTTCTTTTCGATTAGACATGCCAGCGGCAATTGTTTGTGTTTTTGATAAAATTGCATTTGTTGCCCATAGAACTTTTATCAGGATGACATTGCTTCTGTCCGGCACTGTACAATTCTCTACCGAAAGATAAGGAATTAAAAATCTTTATAAGGTATTCAAGTATACCTCTTAAAGCATTCTTTTCTACCATGAATTTGGTTACAGGGTATACCGTTAAACCTTATGAGGTCGAACGTTATACCTCTTCATAAGGTAGATTACACCGTTTGTGGTAGAATAGTGGCATTATACCTTAGATTAACGTATTTCTAAAATACGTTAGGGTTGGATATAAGTAATACCTTTAAAGGTAGTATAGTCAACTTGTATGATTTACAGCGTACAGTATCTGTAAGACATCCGGATATTACTGCGGCTTTATTTATTTTGTGCCTTTAGTTCTTGGGCTGGATTGTGCGTGTTTGATATGTCAACTCCTAGATACCTGAACTGCATAATTTGTTGGATAATATTGCCATCCACAGCGATTTTGCATCGTACGGGATCTTTGGAGAAAGTCATGCATTTCGTTTTGTCTACTGAAAATTCATGTTGAACTTTTGAGCTGTTTGGTAAAAACGATATACTTGTCTCTGTAGATCATCTTCGGTTTCTGCTACAATCGTCGCATCGTCAGCATAACAGACCATGTTGATGATTTCGTTTTGTAGTCTGTAGCCCAAATGTTGAGAGACGATTTCTGGAATTATTTTGTCCATTATTAAATTGAATAAAAATGGAATAAGACTGTCGCCTTGTCTAATACCGCCTGGAGTTGGCATATCTCCAGTTGTCTGATCACCGTCGTGTTGTTAGTATTAAGTTTGTGTATTATTCTTATGATTTCTGGAGGTACATGTTGTTCATTTAGTATATCGATTACATCATTTAGTTGGACTTTGTCGAAGGCCAAATCAAATACAAATACCCTCTCGTTACATTACTTGTCATTCAACAAATATAAAATAGTAAGTACTCTCCTCTTTAAAATTACCTCATTTCACTATTTCTATATTTTTCTTTCAGTTTTTACATAAATACCTGTAGGTAGTCTGTCACCTCTTCATGGACCTCGATACTCTCCTTTACCAAGAAAACGCATCCAGTAGCCTCACAGAGATCTCCCAACGTCCAAATAAATCCCAGTACTAACTCAGCCAAACACCAGGATCCGCAAAGATTTCCCAGCCAAACACGACAAGGTATTTAGCACCTTTCTCCAACACAACCGAAAACAAAACCGATCAACAGCAAACGCCTTCCACGTCTTTCTACCAAAATTCTCAAGCCACCGACTACCTAGTATCACGATCCTAGACTAGATGCACGTTACATAGGTAAAATTCGTCTTCAACAAAAAATCTAAAATTACATTTTATTAATTAAGTATAATTGAATATCAATTATTTCATTCCTTATTATAATGGGGTCAGTTTAAATGAAGTTACTTAAAGTTTGCAAAATCAGTACAACTTTCGTTCCAGATCACCCCCCAGACCAATATTTTAGTTATGCCACTGGTTGAATAGGCATTTGTCATTAATTCTCCCCTTTATTTCAGATAATAATTAAATTATGTTAGAATCTTGTTGTTTCTTATATGGCATCATTGAATTGAATTTTAAATTTTATTTCATTTCTTTACCAAATACATTTTAATAATTTCGATATTCTTCTAATACTTAAATTCATATTTGTAATGTAATACTGTACTATTTTAACCTTTTTAATCTAATATTAAACAATTAAGTATACTACAAACCATTACAGTATGTAGTATATTATTTTTGCAAGGTTTTCATGATGTCCATCCATTGGAACAAAATGCAAGGGATTGCAAATTCCGCTCGAAATCTATTGCAAGAGAGATTTTTGATATAAGTACTTCAAGTCAACAGAACATATGTCCCAAAAGTTTTCGGAAAAAAAGTAATGGTTAAAAATTTTGTATAATTTTTATTTATTTTGCATGTTAACAACATAACCTTATAACTGTGTTTATTTCATACTGATGTCAAAAATGACATTTTTCGGATTATTTATGGTACAAAAAATGGTACATTAAAGTCCTAGTACTTTAAAGTAAAATTTTAAAGTTCAAGTACTTTAAAACTTATTTATGGTACAAAAAATGAAACATTAAAGTCCTAGATCTTTAAAGTAAAATTTTAAAGTTCAAGTACTTTAAAATTATAGGTCAGTTGTTGACATGCAATTTGAAATGACTTACAACTTTTTATTTAAAATTCATTAAACTTGCAGTATGAAATAAACCGTTGTATTCACCACGAACGAAAAGTGTTTTTAAAGGTCCTCGCAAGTAATTCCGTCCTCGGCTAACGCCTCGGCCGTAAACAACTTTCTCGTACTTTAAAATGTCACTTTTCGTTCTAGATAAATAAACTACTATTATTACAAAACTTACATGTTATATTAAACGTCAATCAATTTGATACAATTTGTTTCTGACGACAACTGTATGGGACGTTATTTACTGTAGGTCTATTTTGAAAATTTTCCGAAAACTTTTAGGACATACGTTATTTTCAATTCTGTTTGTTTTTGTTTAATTTTTTTATTTCGTCTTAAAATAAAATATAGGGTAGATACTTTTTGACGATAAACCAACAGAATAAATTGCTAACGTAGGCCAGTGTTCCTGGTATGTACGATAGTCTCGTAAGAGTCTTGCAAGATTTGCAAAATTGAAATAAAATAACATCCGAAGAAACATGTGACGTCATTTTGCAAGGCAAGATATTTGAAAGACTTTCGCGAGACAATACAAGACACGAACTTGCAAGAGTCGAACAAGACCAAGACTTGGAACAAAATCTTGTTTTGCAAGACAAGACTTCCAAATTTTGCAAGGTTTCTTGTTCTGTCATCACTAACTGAATATCGCTTCCTCAAATTTTACTTGATTCGATTGTTTGACACATCGAATCTTTGCGATTTGTTCTTGTACTTATTGTATAATATAGGCTACTTAGATGCCATTTCTTTGTATTCTATTTTATTCAACTCAAATCAAGTTTAAATACCTACCTACGGTAAATTAGATGCGATTCGATTTAATGTTATTCAATTTTTATTAGATTCGATTCGATTAACCAATATCGATTCTACTGCTGAATGAAATCGAATCGTATTGAATAAACCCATTTATCGATTTTTCGCCAAAGCCTACGCGGCTGTATATTTGTAAGTGCTGTATAATACCTTCTTATATTTTCAATGGATGATATAAATTAAAGTTTAAACTAGCATTTGAATTAAAGTTAACTCTGTAGTCGAACAGTTAGGTACCTATTTGTGGAATTTTTTCCATATAAAAATGAATATAAAGATTGAAGATATAAAAATGAAGGGACATTTTACTCGTATTTTTTTCATGGTAATAATGTATTAAAAATTAGACATTAAACAAGTAGATAGTCATAAATCATCAATTCATTACCAGCATCCAAACGCTAATTGCATAATCGCGCCGCAATCGGTTACAAGCGGCAACAGATTTCCCTGTCAACAGGGCGTTATCGGTCGTTGGGCCCCAGAAAAGACACCACAAAATGTGGACCGGGCTACAAAATCATATTAATAATATCCCACCGGCAATAAATGAATTCGGTGAGCGGCGGGCGTGGCCGCGGGCCCGCGACCAATACGAGAGGGCGCTGCCGGCGCACGAAGGTGGACGTGCGCTCGTTTTATTTGACGGCTTTTGTTTTTTTATTAAGTTAGTGGAGTTTATTTATGGCCCTTTTACCGGCGGCGCGTTCTGTAGGATCCCTGGCGCCGCCGCGTTGCCGTTGTCCTGTCTCAGCTCAAATTGACTTACATTGTTAGACGCCTCAAAAATGGAACATGAGATTATGGGAACCTACTGACCGGGAAACATTGCTCTTGCTCGGCTCTAATTGACGCCTAAAAAGTAGTATTGAAAAAATCTACGACCTTTGAATTGTTTGATGGAGGCTTAAAGAACGTTACGACAGTACAAGTCTTTTGCTAATGGCCATAGCATGAAGCACTTCTAAAAATAGCAGCTGCCAGATCAAAGAACTTGGATTAATTATTTTATTATTCGTCATGCCTTTTTAGGTATTTTGCACATTAAGTTGCACTTCTCGCGAATTATGAATGGTTCTTCACACCAAAAGGTAAAGGAGGATAGAGATAATGAATAAATGAGGTAAAAAATTGAGAATATTAATATGTCAACGTTTCTGGGAAGAAGTCCATTCACATTATTAACTCAACAAAAAATTAATATATGAATAACAACAAAATAAAATGCAGATTTGGATATCTCTTAGTGCTGGCTACTTGATTTCATCAAGTATCGATAATCAGCTTTTATCCAAATCGACAGAGCCGGTAGAGAAGCAAATTATGTAAATTACAATGAGTATATTTTGTGGTTGTTCTACGTATGAATGCAATTTTAGATTTTTCAGTAGGCTATGGTAGCTTCTGAATTTAATTTTTTTGTTCTTTTACCCTCAATCACACATATTTTAACTATATATTGCTATGGTCCTATGAGTTTATTTTAATATAATTAAAATGAATTATAAATTATCTAATCTCAGGGTTTTATGACGTTATAGTATTCTAATTTTACCTTTATTTGTCCACAGCTAGAGCATGTATTTGTATCAAATTTAATTGTTCGACTCTTAATCTCGTTGGGTTACTGCAGAATTTAATTAGAACATTACACAATAAAAACTCATAACACTTTAATATGAGGCAATCAATATTTATTTATTATAAATTTGTATTTTCAATTTTCAATTTGATGAAGTTTAATCAAAATATGGTTAGTTAGGAATTTAGTATTAAATTCAATTTTACGTAATTAACACTGTATGTTAACGTGAAACTAATTTGCTGATGCTATAATTAATGTTTATTGTTCTAACGTTTATTAAACTTTTCTGTTGAACACTAGTTTTATTACATTTGCTTGTCTTTAAATTTATTTAGTAAGTTTATTTCTTTTAACTTTTTTATTTTTACTCAGATCTGGAGTTGTTTACATAATCTTTAATTTTCACCTACGTTCTGGACTTTTCTTTCTTTAAGCTCAATTTCTTTTTTTCTGATTTGGTAAAAATGGATTTTTCACCTGCTATCTCAAACTTCTTGCTTGCACCGTCGTCAGCAACCCCTGTTGGTTATGCTTCACGCACACACCATCAACATTTTCATTATTTTAACCAAATTCCTCTGCTTGTGACTACACTTATTTGTATAACACTTTATTCAAATTGAATTTTTATTAAGCTGGTGTCATTCTAATGAAAAAATGTACAACCTTCTATTTTGTTCTTTTTATTTTATAATCCCCCCCAAAACCTTGGATATTAACACAATTTCAATATATCAAAATTACTTATCAACATTTATGACGTATTAATTAACATGTCATATTTTTAGATTATCTAGTTCTCAAATGTGACCGTTCCCATCTATTCTGCATCATTAGTTTTTTATACAACAAATATGTATGAAATAAACTTATGGTTTATCTTTTACGATGATATTTCTTTTACAGATAAAACCTGACTAATAGAATAACTTAGTACAAAATTTTATCATTTTTAACCAAATTGAATTACCCTTGCAACCAACAAATAAATGGTATCGGTAATAACTTCACATGTAAATTGAATTAATAACTGTGATGCTTTCTAACTTATATTTGTTTTAGCTAATTGACAGTCAAATTTCCTGAATAACTGCCGATACTATTGTAAGAATAGAAGTTTAATGATAGAACCGTGCTACTCTACTCAATATATTTTTATTTGCTTTATAATTAAGCTGCTTGTTAATTATAATTTATTTAAAATGATTTGCCATTTTTAGACCATATCAATATTTACATTCATTCATTCAAAATTTTCAAAAAATAGTGAGCATATTGATGAAGTGTATTTGGTAGGGTCGAAATGTATCGGACCAAACTGTAATGGTGTTCCGGTTCCGGAAATTATTGAAAATATTTTTCCGTTCCATTCTGGTTAAAAAAATGATATTTAAACAATATACTAAACTTTCATTTGAAAACTACGACTACTCGCCGCCGCCATTGTCATTTGTCATTGCGCGCATTCAAGCAAGAGCTCTCCGCTCTTTCTGTTGGGATGAAATGTTTTGTATTTTATAAGTATTCCATTTAACAATAAGTATCTCATATTCTTGGTAGGTAAGACGTTACTAAAGTTTGTAATTAAAATAAAATAATTTTTCTTTGTTTTTTGTTTCTATATAATTTGCAATATGGCCTACACAGGCTGATAAAAATGAACAAGTATTTAAGGAACTGCAACAAGCAACGAAAGATGATCTTCGAACTGAAACTTTTGACTAAAGAATAGTGCTGGGTTAAGGAAGGTTTTTGCTAGAAGCAGCGCACACGTTTTGTGTCTTACGGAATGAACTAAAGCAAACTTTTTAATATTTATCTTTTTATTGAAAAGTAAAAACCTTGGAACAGATAACATATTGATATGATCATTAAATAATAAAGCATTCAATAACTACATAATTATAAAAAAGCTTACAATAATGTTCCTAAAAGGAGTGATGGTTTCGTTTTATCATTGGAATTTCAGTTTCTTACAACGGTATTTGCAATTCATTTGTAAATAGTCCAGTTTTGATTGCAATTTTAATACAAATTAGTCAAGACTTATCTGAAAGAAGTAATTATTATTATAAAATGTAATACAAAAATTTAATTCTTACATATTTGGCCATGTAATTGAAGACATAGGTACACAATGTAAAACTGTTAACCTAAAAATATGATTTATGACAATTAGAAAAGTCATAACAAATAATAAAAGATAACCATTGGTTTTGGCGGGTAGTTTAAAAATAAACAAAACAAATGGGTTGTATAAAAATATAAATTGAATTGACACAAGTCCCATTTGAAATCGCATTTAATAGTCAATTTTAGACGTTAATGTACTGGTATGTATCCATTTATATTGTCATAAACCTAAAAAGTGTGATAGACAAATATTAGTGCGAAATTACAAACTTGACCAGTGCATCGATTACTATTACACAAGGATGTGATGCCAACCACAGCGAGGATAGCTGTAGCAGAGATCTGGGGAATAGAAGATTATAGAAGATAAAGAGCTCGAAGATAGAAGCTTACAAAGTGAGTCCATTAACCTTCAACTTAAAACAAGACATATATAAAAGGAAAGTAGTAATATAAAATATATTTGCTACTTACAGAGTTATTAAAAATGAATTCAATTG